>UELX01005388.1:0-13935 GCA_900480035.1 Eupelmus urozonus | reverse complement strand
CTCTATCTGCCTCAATATTTTCTCTCTCTCTCTGTCTCTGTTTCTTTATCTTTTTGTCTTTCACTCTGTCTGTCTGTCTGTCTGTCTGCCTCTCTCTCTCTCTCTTTGTTTTTCTTTCATTCTATCTTTCTTTCTATTAACGTTTGCTGGATCAACGCGCATTTCTCTAATTTGCTTGTTACATGTTTGTTATCCTCGCAATTTTTCACCTTTTACGATTTTCCAAAAGAAAATTGAAAAGTTCAAGAACTTTTTTATAATATGCAATGCACAAGAAGCGAAACGAGCGACAAATCTTTATCAGTAAAGTATAAATTATAACTATATATATAAATTTTTTGCTTAATTTAATTGAATATTCATTTCTTTCAATATGTTCTTAGAATAATATCTTTCAGATGAATCTACCCAGTCAGACTCATTTTGGAGTTATGCGTACCATAATTGGGCCTTCTTATACATTTGAGGAGCACCTAACAGCTAATCAAGTTGCCACCTACGCAAGTTATTACTAAGGCAAGACCATCCCACCTTCTCACGCTGTTAATACCCTGTTGCGAAAACTTTCCAAACTATTTCCTGATTCTGACCTGATACCTTTAAGGAACTAATGAATACTGCGCTCTACAGGTAATTCTACTTTAAATTTAGTGTGTATATCTATTCTTTTCTTATTAGAGAAATTCAGTTTTCAATGCTTGACAGATCATCTTGCCATCTAGGTGTTTTTTTATGGTATACGGCTGTCGATACACTTCGTATGCGTGGGACTGACGAGTGAAAAAATACATCTGGCAGAAAAGGTAGAAGGTTTTTTAACAAAAATATTTACGAAATCTGGAGAAAAAAGATTGGTATAATCTTGTTAAAATTATTTAATAACGGACTGTTTTAGATCGTATATAAATTGTTATTATTTAAAGGTGAGGCATTTTTTTTTATTATTCGTTAATAATTCGATTATTATGTCGATTAATAATACGTAATAATAATAATATGTTTATAGAATAATTCTTCAGAAAGGAATTTATCGGATGGCCAATATCTTGCATATAATATAAACTCTCGGACACTTGACAGTGGAATTTCCTGCTCCAGCACCTAGCGTCAGTCTACCGTAACATTCCTACCGTCAAGATCAATAAATTTGTTGGATAATAGCTAAAAAATATGAGACTAACATCCGCATAGCTAAATTTTGACTGAATTTAGTGACAACATATCATATCTTTTCGCACTTTGTGTTTAGCGCATTTATAATGCAAGCTTGGCATGGAGATGAAAGCATTTAATATTGATCACGACTCCGAACTTTGTGGGTGCAACAAAACAGAATTTCTGAATAGAGCTTGAAATTTAATTATTTATGCTCAAGCGAAAACTTTTCGTTTACGTTTTTAAATTTCTGCAGGTTACTATTTTAAACAGTCAGATAAAATTCAATTTTCTTCAAAAATTTGTCTATTACTATGTTCTCGGAAAATTTTTTATTAATTTTCAAATATTGATAGTTTTAAGTCAAGTCGTGAAAATTAATCTTTTAAAAATCATTGTACATTTTACTAGCGACTGACGTTGTCCGATTTTTAGAAGAAAAGTTATATTGACTTCATTGGAAAAAAATTATCCACGTTCAAATGTCGATAATGTCAATAAGCTCGGATTTTGATATTGAAATTTTTATACCTACAATTTTTTAAACAAAATCAGAGAAAATTTTTTTGAAAATCGGACAACTTCAGCTTCTGGTAAAACAGTCAATCTTAAAAAAACGTTTTCTCCAACCGATCTAATTACATCGCATAATACACAATCTCCGTGTCTCAATCATTTTGATTTCTAAAGTTAAAACAGTATTTAAATATCCACTCCTTCCCTAAATTAAAAGAAATATTTAACTCTTTATTCTCGACTCTTTCTGCGCGACCTCGAAATTCTCAGAAACCATCCGAACAACCAAGGGAGCCAGTGCATAATTTGATTCACCGTTATAACGCCCGCCACTTCGAAGCCGCAATGAAAATTCCATCAGCGCAGTACTCTCCGAGCTCTTCTCGTTCGATATTAAATTTGCATTCTCGCCTCCAATACGTTTGCTCGCGTGCCCGCCCAGATCTGCATTCGTCATGCTTTGCAATGTCTGTACGCTAATGTTCCTACGCATTATAAATACGCGAGTAGACTGCGACTTGTATCGCCGGGGATTTACCGCTTTTTGCTTTTAGAGAGTTTGGCTATTGTAAGAAATTCAGTTTTTAATTCAAAAGGTGGATGATGCAGTTGATTTTTCATCGTTTTTTTTTTAGACGGATACGTTTGTCTGGGTAATGATGTGGGTTTGTGACAAATTTAGAAATGATTTGACTCATTGACGAATTCAGACGAGTGTATAAATGGGAGATGTCTGTTTTATAGTAAAAGACAAGATAATAAGCGCTCAGTTCATGCATTTACATGTTCGTATGAACAACAATCAAATTCGAGACAGGAAATCGGAAATTAAGTTATCTGGATTATATAATCATGAAATAAACCTAATTGCAAAATGAGAGGTATATTGAATTTATTAATCCTGAATGAACGCAGTTGAACAATTGTTCAAGATCAATAAATTCAATATAGCTGTCACAAACGATTAACGAACGATAACTTTAAATATTATAAAGTAATTTTAAAAGGTTCATGTATTTATTACATATATTGTATATTTAGGCCTTGTTACGAATTAACGGTACAAAATGATATTTATAAATTAATATTCTTTGAGATAATTAAAAGTGGAAAGTATTAAACATTTTAAATTAAAAATTTATACAATACATATAACGAATAATCATGTAACGAATTACTTTCAAAAACAGTTCAAATAATAAAAAAAATGATTTGTATAAAGGAAATGAAAAAATTATAAATAAATTTTGTTCTTGTTTACAAGTGTAAAATAATGTAATAAAAATAATTCCTGATATGCTTTAAAACCAAATATCAACAACGTATCTATAAAGTGGATTGTTTTAAAACCAGTGCATATTTTCAATATTTTAAATTATAATCCAAACATTAACGAGCAAAATCAAATAGAAAAAATTGTTCAAATATATTTATTCATCAAAATCCCTGCGAGCCGTACTTTATCTCTCATTTTCCTCAACTTCATTCAAATAAAGAAGCACACAATTAACATGATTTCCCTTACACACCCAGAACTCTCCCTCACAAAGAAAACCCCTCACAAGAGCGCCGCGCGCAATTCTTCTAAAAAGCTCCCGAGCGAGCTTCTCACCTCCAGCTGAAAAGGAGAGCTCGACAAAAACGGAGGCGCGAGCTAGCGCTGATGAAAAAGAGCAGTTTTGCACGTAGTAATTTAAATGACACAAAGCGGAATAAGAAGCATCGAGTTAAAAAAAGCCCTGCAAAAAAGCTCACACGCTTACCAAGAAAAAGCTCCACACTGCAACATCCCTCAAAGCTCGAGCCACCGGCTCGGATTAATGCGCAGCGCGCGAAGCCGTATATTCATTCATACAGGCGAGCGTACGTTCCTACACCGCGTATACTTTTGTCAAGCTCGTGGCGAAATTGCGACTAGCGCTGCACGTACGCCTCGAGAGATATCCTTGCTATAGTGTCTGGGCTGCTTTGCGATATGCATGCGCGCACCTCCGGGAAGAGGATGAGCGTCTGCGTCCGAAAATGCGGAGCCCAATTTTCCGGCGCAATGCGACAGCTGACGGGCTTTTATAGCGCGCGTCGCGCGTCTTGACCCCACGGAGAAGTTTTACTCGAAGGAATGACGGAGAAGTTGGGTGCGCGCGGATTTGGTGGGGAGGAGAGATTTTTCATTTCGTCGGAGTCTTATTATATGCGTTGCGGAGGAATTGGAGGGCGAGAGAGGGAAATTTTTCGCGAAAATTGCGAGGAAGGCCGTGGGAGGCTCGGGGATCTTGATAAGAGGATGGAAAGAAATTACTTTTGCCGGGAGTAAAAAATATTGGGCTTTTCTGGGACTTTGACTTGCTGGGTTTTTTACCGACATGTCGAATGACGTATGTACCATTGACTTTACAAAAAATGAATTTTTATAATATAGGCATTTTCTACGTTAAATAATAAAATTGATTTCAATTTTAAATAAGCATTGAAAAGGAAAGCAGAAAAAATCGTCTAAAACTTCTTACTGCGCCCTTTTTTCCTTAACCTGAAAACATAAACTTCATCTACATTTAGTAATTTTATATCCTAGATACATAATGTCCTATTTAACATTTATGCATACGATAAAACACGCCAAGCCGAAATCTGGGTTCGACGTAAATGTTTCTAAATTCTCTCGACCGCTACTGCAGCATCATCTTCTTTAAATCTATCATACGCATTACATGACATGCAACTATGCAGATTCGCCTTTACTGTCGCGTCACGCATATAATTTATATTCGGTCAACGCGTATATACGCACTGAGAGTCGCTGTAATTAACGGCGTCCGTTTACCACTAACAAATTAGCGCAATATCGGATGCCAAAATGAATCACACTACGCAATGTCTCTCATTAACGAACACTAAAGTGGCGTCGTTTGCAGGATGACGTATACGTGACAATGAACGGTTTTTTAAAACGAGTAACGATTTCTGCATTTAATGCTGCTATTTACATTTACCATACTATTGGGAAATTCGGACGAACTAGTTTCATTGAGGAAAATATATAGAAAATGTAATGAGATTGCAATTTTTGGTTTTGAGTAATCACGATTACTTAATTAATCTAATTATTTTAAAATTGTTGATTTCAGAGAACTAAATGTTCAGCAGTACCTCAGCGGAAGTCAGTCCAATACGAAATTTGAAAAGTTATTAGTGCACTGAAACGATTTATGTACTCGGTCCTTATTTGAATAAGTCATTGAGTCGTAAAATAATTACGGTTATTAAATATTATGCTATTTTCTCATGTGAAAGTTTGGTAATATAGAAGTTATAAAACAAAATATAACAATTATCCTATATTAGTTAACTTCATATAGATTATTATCTTTACGGATAGACATTTCAAATGATATTTTTATTCTCAACTCAGCTCAATAAAAACACTCTAGTTGCCTTCAAAAAAAACATTCACCGTACACGCAAATTCTCGGTGACATTTTACAAGAGAGGCTAGCTGAAAAACTGACGATACTCACTCTTTTGGCGTCGAAAGGAAAATACACGTGAGAGGATGACAACAAGCGGTTTGACTTTTACAAAACACTTCTCGTTTGCACACTGGAAACAACCTATTATTTTCTTTTTGCCATTGACTCATATTCTTAATATTAGATTCAGAAATTATTTATTAAAATTTAGCTATAAAACAAAATGCAATTAAATTAATAAACATTATTAAAATAAAATTCATTATCATTTTACTTATAAAGTTAGAATAAGTTTACATTAACTGTGCTCGCTATCGAGATTAATTAGAAAAGTTTATCACAGAAAGTTATTTTCTGGATAAAAATATAAAATTTTAGGGTATTTCATTTTTTGTAATGGTGAAAACGTAAGTTACTGTGTTATTGTTAAAAGGTCATAAATCCGTTTGATGTGGATATTTACAACGAAACATAATGCCGGGATATAAAAGTACACAGACTAAGCTTTAAATTCTTCTTGTATATTTACTGTACAAAGGAGAAAAGAGCTGCCTCGTCAGCTAATGAGGCTGGATTTTTTTAGCAAGGCATAATTATTAATGTAGTAGAAAAACAGCTTAAAGTAGTCTGATCTTTATCTGTTATTAAGCAAGTTTTTGCATATAGAGATGTAATAAGAATTACATATACAGGGATTTGATTGTATTTTGATAAATTCAATTTATTACCATAAGAATTCGTGGTATACAGCAGGTTATCATGTTTTCATCACTGTAGATTTCTCTCCAGTACTTTGTAACTTAAAAATTCATTTAATCATAATTATTTAGTTTATTTATTTAAATATTAGATAATATTATATACTAAATAACGTAATACATTTAAAAAATTTATAAGCAAATAAGAAGTTTAAATAATGAAAAATTAGTATATTATTGCAGAACTTGCAGTTTATAACTACATTGCTTTTACGTTTAATGAAAATACATAACAATGTGCGTTTGCATAATATTATGAAAGACAGATTAATGTATCTGCTCTATAAAAATTATATTCCAACTTTTAAATCAACAGGTTCCTTTTTAGAACTCTGTTCGACAAACATTTAAAAATTAATAAAATTCAATAATAATTATCAAAACTTAAAAATTAAAAGGAAAGTTTACTTTAAAATGGTTTTCGATTTTCAATAACTCCCGCTAAGTTTGCAATAGCCGATAACGCTTACCCTGAAGTAGGTCAAAATCCCAATCTATAGTACGAAACATCTTACTCCTCAGGCAACTTAGTTACGATAACTAGCAGAAACCAAGTAACTTAGTGCAATAAATAGTGCAAGAGTTTACCGTCCAACTACCTTTCATTTATAGATAGTCATTATATTCCATTATAAGTAAGAACATTTATTTTGTTCTGAGAAATAAAATATTTTTATAACGTATTTATTGAAACTTGTAAAGCAGGTTTAAATATTTTTAACAACATAAATGTCGAATATGTAATTGTTATGAATAATAATACTCACTCTGGTTTGGCAAAGTAGAAAAAGCCACATTTGGTCAGACACTCGTTTTCAAAACTTTCGTTTTGCCATTTTAATAGGCTTTAGTCGTATTTTTCCATCCCTTTATCTGATAAGGTACTTTAATTCTATCATGCGTAAATCCATTCTGACGAGAATCGTTTCGTGTCTCGATCCTCTTAAGACTAATCCATCCTTTCTAAGCTTTAGTATACATCAGCCGACGCTCAAAAGCAAGCGAACGGCAAAGTCTACCTTTACAGTATTTCGCCAGGCTAACTCATGATTTATAACGAGCAAAAACGTATTTTCGCTGCTTGTAAATATCATACAACTAATTCTTTCTCGGAATTGATGAATCGTTTATTTAATGTGTTCCAATAATTTTCTGTGTTTATCATCATTTTGTTTTCATGGACTTTAATACCACTGGGGGTCAAGTTATTTATTTAAATTTCGCGATAATTGCAAATATATTGGTGAATTACAAATAATTTTAACGTTAAAATATTAACTCTAAAAAAATGTATTTTTTTGTTGCTAGTCGTTAATCTTATTGATACGGTGAGGTATTTGAAATTATTTTAAAATGTGCCATTGAGAATTAGTATTACTAACAAATTTTTCTTAGTTACTGTTAATATATAGATTATTTAGAAGTTAGAAGTGAAGTGTAGTTTTATTCAAAAATATTTTATTAACATAATTGTATAATAAACAATATTTTACAAACAGTGTTTCTTTTGTTATTAATTTAAAATTTTGATAAAAAGATTTTTAATTTATTTTGATGATTATAAATCAATTTTATTCGTTAAAATAAATTAGATATCTTTGTTTTAGAAGCTTTTGAGAATGTTTAAAAATATCTTTACCTAAATCTACTTTCTATATAAATAGGTGCAATAATGAAAGTTTAAAAATATCTTTATGTTTTTATTAAAGTTTGACATACTCGATATTTAATATTCGATTGGGAGCTAGAAGTATTGGAAACAAATTGAAGGATGACCTAGAATGATAGTTTGCATTATAAAGTTGAACAAAAATGCGTTTTCATAGAAACTACAAGAGTTTCAAAAGTTTTGATTGGAAGAAACAAATGGATCATATATAATACTTCGCATTGTATATTTAAAATCATATCCCTGTAACAAGTTATTCTACAATCTTGAACTAAAAATAATGAAGTATCCATCTTAAATAAATATATAGAACATTTTTTTTACAAAAACGCTAATATATGATAATATAGTTTCTTTTTTATTTATTCTTGAAGAAATGAAAATATTTTAATTCTTTTAAATATTTCATACTTAATATGCAAATATTTTATTTTCGATTATAAGAAATTTATGTAAATAGTCCAATTATCAAAATATGATCATTTATTATGACTATACTAAATTACGTAACTAATGCTGAGTATTTTCGCTATCATTTGTGTACATTTAAACTGTAACAGGTTTGTCATAAAGATATAAAAGCATTAATCTATTTATCATTATTTATTTACTCAACTATGGCGCATATCGTAATTACTGTTTATTAATAATTAACATCGCTTGATTTCGTAAGTAAGCTTTAATTAATTAGCCTACTTTACACTACATTATATTCTATCAAAATCCATTACAATATTAAATACAAGTCGAATAACTAATAGTAGACTAATCCTTTATTACTACAGACTGGAAAAACTTTAACGCTTACCTCAGCTCTTCCCACCAATTCAAATTCAAATCCGCGTATTCCAAATTCTCTCCCGAATCACATCGAAATTCGAATTTCCCACACTTTTTACACTACTCCAGGGCTCGCCAAAATCAACACTCCCGTCGTCAACTTTAATCTCATTCTCGAATCTTCTTGCGAACGCTCGCTCGCTCCCCCGGCGTTTATTCATCGAGTACACGCCGCTTTAACTAATTAACGTCGATGCGAAATCGATTCTCGAGTGGCGAACTTCCCTGGGACGTGAGCTTGCTGCGTTACACACAGACAAGCGTAAAACTCAGACGTCTGGACCTCCGGCAAAGTTCGGCCCGGGGACAGCGCGCGCGCGCGGCATTACAGATTCCGCGCGTTGTTTTGACTTGGTTTTGCGGGCGAGTTCGCTCTCAATAAAGTCAGGAGCGAGCGGCCAGATCCCAGGAGCAAATTCAAAGGAATCCGACAACGACTGCGATCCGGAGAATCCTAGAGCGTTCGTTTTCACCCTCGGCTGAAGCTTGCGCCGGGGGCTGCCTTTGAATTTTCAATTTTCCATGAGCGCTGGGTCTTGTTTTGTTGGGGCGCGGAGTTTTCTTGTATTTTGTTGGTGAGTTTTGATTTTGAATGGGTTCTTTGTTTGATAGGTTGTAATTTCGATGAGATTGTTAGTAGATAATGTTTGAATAATATAATGGTGAATTTAAAAATATTAATCACTAATTATTTGACTTATCTTAGCCGACTAACAAGTAAGTAAATTTGCTATTTAAGCATTGGTGGAATTTAATTTTGTGATTTATAGTAATTAGAGATTTTGAAAAAATGCATTATATAAATTATTCGGTAATAACACGTTATATTGAAATTTGATAAATATACGAAGGAAAACTTTATGCGTGAATAGATAATGCATAACTGTTAATTAAGTGCAGCGTCAGGCCGATCCCAGATACCGAATGTCATAATGATATTGATGTAGTATAGCATATCGGTCTGCATTCAGTAAACTTGATCAATACGTAGCGGCTTATTAATGTTTCCACGGATAAATATTACCGTTTACTTGATTTAAATATCATTTTTTAATTAATTCAACTCTATAAAGATACATTTATACACGTAATAAATCATTGTAACATGAGAGAAACTCAGTTTAAACATAAATATTCAAATTTACGCAACCCCGACGTACAAATTCAATACTATTCAATGACAATTTCCCAATACTAAGAATTCAACATCCAGTACCTAGAACTCTCTCGACATACAAGCTCACATACCATAAATGCTACTTATTTTTAATGAATTCCCAGTACTGCGCATTGTCGGCTTACTCACGCACACAGCCGTGATGAACAGCCTTGATGTAAATTCAATCAGGAAGATTCCTGCGCGAACTTCGAAGCCAACTGATTTAGCCGAAGCATATGTATAACGAGCTCGTGGATTATCCTTCAGTGTGGATGCGCGCGTGGAGGCGGAGCTCGATTAATAGGAGTCGAGTATATCTTGTTACAGGCTTCCAATCTGCTAGATCCTTGCAATTTCATTGTTATTTGGCGACGGGTATCGCGTTGCTTGTTTGTTGGGAGTTTTATGGTTTCAAGATCAATTTAGATTTACGGAAGAATGTCGACGATAAAAATGTATTTCGTTAAGAATCAATCTGTAATGTAGATGGGAAAAATTATTTTTAGTTCTTATCGGTAGCAGTAATTTTGTGTGTAAGGGATTTGCAAAAAGGTTATTGGTTATACGTACGTGGTTTATCATAGAATCTTAATTTGTCCATTTTTTTTTGTAAATTAATATTTAATAGAAATATTATTGAAAAAAAGTTGATTTATTGTAGAGAAACATTTTAGAGTTTTTTTTTAACATACTCACTATAATTTAAATAAATACTTCTTACAACTTTTCTATAGAAATATCTTTTTTGCTAGCGAGGCGAAAGTACTAACTACTCTCCCGGCGCCGATTCAAGAATTTTGTACTTTTGCCCTCGCTGGACAAAAAATAGCATACGTACCATGGGAGATATAGAGTGGCGATTCCATGGCACAATGTTTGCAGGTGCTATGGATTCACCAATTCTTTACCTAGTAACTTTGTTTATTATTTTGTAATATTAAAAATCTGAAAATATAATGACAAAAGTTATAGATTCAAATATAATTCTTAATTGAATCTAATATAAAGATATAATGGATAAAATATAATTTTCAGTAACTCTAGACAATATTTATTTTATGCTGTTACAAAATTTTAAAGGTAATATTAAAAAACTGAAACAAGATAGGTTAAACTTTATCTTTAACAACTCACTATAAATTTAATACGTGCATAAAATTCTAACATCCACCACTTTATGAACGTTAGAGAGTTACTAAAGCAAAAAATTTTCTTGAAATTTTTAAAAAAATTTGACTGTATTAACAAATGTATATTTGGACAAAAATCCTTGCAAAGCTTTGTGATAAGGTGTTTTATTTAAACCGACTACAGAGATTGGTAGAGTTCTTCTTCAAAGTTTAAAAAACTATTTCTTTTTCCAAAGATAGATATAAATATAATTATAAATTTTAAAGTTAAAAATAAACTTCCTTCTCATATTTACATCTTTTATGTATTTTTTCATTGCAGTAGATAATCTATTTTTTATTCGACAGCATATACAAGCTTAAAATACAAATATTTCCGTAAATTTAACTTTTTTCATTAACGTGAAACGCTCGATTACTCAGTGCGCTTTAGACTTTCAATCTGAAAAATATTCATCCAGAATAAAATAGAGCCGTCGTCTAAAAGAGTAATTAGACGGAAATTTTCATGTTGATTTATGAAGTAAAAACTTGTTAAAATAAAGAAAGGGTAAAACGACGATAGGTACCAAAAATAAAAATTAAATTTTTGTAAATGAAAGAATAAAATAGAATCCGAAAAAGAAGAAATTCAATATAGTTGGATTTTCCACTGTAATTATGTTATTTGATTGATTTTTCCATTTTGTCCTTTTCAGATAATCTTTTTCGTTGCTGCTAACATTGCTTCCTCAATAATCTTGCTGCTCCGTGAGTAAAAGAGAATAAGATTTTCTTCGAAAGAATGCGAATCGCGTGTGACAAAATGTGCAGGTGCAAGAAAAGAAAAAAAAAAACAAAAAGAAAATAAATAAAAAAGGATTTCAGAGAAGTTTAAAAAGAAGTAATAAAAAAGAGAATAGAAAGGATTTTAAGATTTCCAATACAATTTTTTAATTTTTTAAACGTGGGTAAATTTAATAATTTAGTTGATTATTGACGATCCATGTTCTTCAAAAACATATGAAAGACGAGCAAACAACCGTAACAAAATATTCTGTAAAAAAGGAAAGTTTAGTTTTTGTTTTCATATGCTATTAATGAAGTCTCAAACGCGATAAATTTGTTGAATGTCTTAATTAATGTGCAGCTTAGAATAGAAGTATATTGTGAATAGTTATTAAATATTTTTCAGAAGAAATTATCAGATAATTAAAAAACAGAAATGAAGTTGAATACTTTCTTAAGAGATGTTTCATAAATAACTTACAAAGAATGCGATACTATATTAAAGAAAGAAATGCCAGCGTAATTCACTTTAAAGAGGAAACTTTCTCAAGAACCCAGAGTACTTTAGTTTCATTTTGTCTTGCTAATATTTTCTCTTTTTCAGCCTACTGTTAAATTCGTAATGTAAAAGAAAGCGATATTTACAATATTTGAAATCAGTGAACAAGTTTCGTATATAATTATACACAATATGAAAATAGCACCCAAATTTTATTTAATATTTTTAGAAACAAAATTTTCTGATGTATTTAGTAAAAATCGTAAATCATATAATCAATAGATGATTACGATAAGTCAATGATCTAATAAAGTCCGAATTAATAAAAATTTGTTGTTACGAGAAACTTTCAAAATTGTGAAAAACTTTTGACTACATGAAAATTTTATTATGTATAAAACGAAAATATCAAACATAAAAAACTGATTTTCTAATTTTATACAAGGAAAGTTCCAAGTTATTAGAATACTACCTGAATTTTTCCTGCACAGTATTTTATTTTAAAATAAAGCAAACATTTTTTATCTCTCATCAAAATTGCACCAATCTCGCTCTCTTATGCATGAAATTGACCCGACAGTCATAAAGCGAACGCGACCAGCGCAAAACTTTAATCTGACACGGCCGTACAATCGTCCGCAACTTCTTGCAGCACACAAGGCAGAAACTTACGAATTTCAGATTCGTTTGACGCACCATTTATATGTGTATACACACACTCGAAAAAGTTTCCCTCCACCAGTTTCCCTCTATTCTTTTTCGTGGAACAACTTTTGCTGCCCAACTTGTGCACTTAAGTTTCGAAGAGAGTGTGCAGCCGAGACACGAGAGATGGTTTTCCTTTAACCAATATTGCACATATGCACTCGTCTGACACTATCGGGCTTCCCAACTTTAAATATTTCAGGATGAAATTTATTGGCCGAGCATGGAGTATTGCAGGCTTACTTTTTATTGCTTTTTATTTGCACGAAACTGAGTGGGCGAGATAGGGATGTTATTTTTATTGGAGAGATTCGATGCGGATTTGTGCATATCGGAGGAGTGGCTGTATTAATTTTTAAATTTGTAAGTGGCGGTGATGGGGAACTGAAGTGGGCGATGGAAAATTTTTCATGAAATGCTTTTTAATTTACTAAGGATAAAGGTTAATGATAATAATATTTAATTATATTTTTTTATTAATTTTGCATTTTTTAATAAGTTTTCTATATCTTTCAATAATTTATATTTTAATAAACAAAAAAGTTAATTTCGATAATACAGTTTTTTTTTCGTGAGAGAACTATTCAAATATTCATTTCCATTTTCATCTTAAAACATCTGGGAAAATTTCGTTTCCTCCGCAATACTATGAACTTAGACAAAATTATGCAAGTTCTCTTCTCCTTCCGCACGAAGCATCAATCTTCCGAGCGTGAGGTAGTATCTCGTCGCGCGTATGTTTCATTTGCCAGATGCGTCGCGCAAAATGCAGCAATGAGTTTTGCAACTCGAGAAATAATTTCAGAAACAAATGAGTGGAAGTACTCCTGCCGCCTAATTCAAACATACAACGTTTGCGTGATGGTAAGTGTATACGCAGAACGAACATGCGTGGGAGGATTTTACTTCCTTTCTTGATGTTATCCTCGATTGTATAATCTACGCAAAAGCTGCTTGCATGCGCACTCTGGATTTAGAAAAGAAACTTTGAAGTACGTTGATGAATACCATTTTTTGCGGGATGTTGAAAAGATAAAGTTTGAAAGAATTAGTTATTTTTTGTTTGATTTATTATTTCGAACTAGAGCCGTTGATTTTAAGAATTTCTCAAAATTCTGCTATAAAAAAGTGCGATATTAAAAATATTATTTATATTTTAGAAATATCATCTTTTAAAACTCAAATTATATTATAAAGAATTAATTAACTGTTTCTGATATCGTATTTTTAAGTCGAGGAATTAGTTCAAACTTCGAGACGGTATTGAAG
>UELX01005387.1:0-13941 GCA_900480035.1 Eupelmus urozonus | reverse complement strand
TTTATATTTTAACATCTGAAAACATATCCCAAAGTTATAGCAAAATCCGTGATCCGGAACCCTGACCGTCTCCTAGTAAGAGACCTTTATCTTTTAATATGATTAATTATGCAAATTGTACTCACATGCATTTTTTTCCAGATAATAAAAGAGCCGCATCTGCAATACAAGCTGGTATAAAATGAAGCAGGATGTGTAATATAATAAATAACCAATACTTATTTGTAAGAATGAGAAAATCCATCCAAACAGCTTTTGACGATCTCTCTCTTAGAAGTATAAGGTTTCTTCCAGTTATGTAAAATCTGAGGAGTGTTATTGGGTTTTCGACGCTACTTCCATAGTTATATACTACTGGCTTTCTTTTGAGTGCCCTTTAACATAAAAGGATTTTAATATTGTAAATATAATGAGCTTTCAAAAATAATTCATTAAATTATACTAATATAAATACAAAATTTAAATTAGATGATAAATTCGTATATTTTTCAAAAATTAAAAACATAATTTGCATAAAAACATAAAACAAAAACGAAAAAGATTCTCTTGCATATAAATAAAATATTTTTATGTAAATCACATTTTTTATTAAAAAAAACTCATGGTTTGATAGAATAAACTCGGTTGGAGATTTTATATGGAATTTCAATTAAATAAAATTACCATCTGCTAGGGAGATCCCAGGTTATTGCTAATAAAGCATTTACTGCAAAATCACATGGTATTACATCAAAAGGCTTAACCTTATCATAGCTTGCGTGTAAAATGCCTAAAGGAACAATAATAAAAAGCAGTGCTGGCCCATTTGCGTTTCCTATCCATCCCGTTTCAGGTTCCTTAAAGGTACTAATTACTAAAATAAATATGAAATATTGTAATAAATACCACTTAATATGTGTAATAAAAAATGATAATATCAAAGACATCTATGTTTTTTCAAGGTAAAAAATGTATTATCTGTCTGTAACGAATTTTTAACGAATTTGCCAGTCTTAATTAGGGCTTAATAATCTTAAATTTTATTCTTGTTTCAAAGGTGTTTATTATTTTCTTTTTTCTTACTGTGCTCTTAATTTATTGAATTGGAATACCAGTTAAATAGAATTAAAATACCAGAATACAGAATTAAAATTTGCAATTTAAAAATGTATTGAAAAAATTGTTTCAATGTAATCTATTGAATTGAAATTTTGAATTCAAGAATAGATTGAAGCTGTAAGCAGTCCAAGTTTGGACCATATTTTTAATTAAGAAAAAAAAAGTTAAGAATAAGATAAAAACGTAAAAAGAAAAACGATAATTTATTTATTTTCATTCACTGCATAAATTAACGGGTACTATTCATATTTAAGGTAATAAATTATGATGATACACTGAGATGCATGTAAATTCCAAGTTTAGAATTATAAAATTTGTTTAATATTCATCACGCTATAGCGATACAAGTGCAGTTACTACGGATTCTACGTTGGATTAAAATTTTGTACATTTCAGACTTAGTCCATGAACATTTCATTCAATTTTTCTTTAATCTAATAGGTTGTTATTCAATTTATTTTGGAATGAATTTTATTATTAGCATACGCTTAGTTTGAAAATTTTAATCCAAGGAATTTAGAGTGAGCCATATCATAATTAAGAATTAAAAAATATGTAATTACAACGAAGTATCATAAAAGCAATATCTATTATATTTGTTTAACTTACTGACGCTTGGTCTATAAATACCACACGGAAATTTGGCTTTATCTAACCGTTGTCTAATTAGTTCCTCGGACGCAGCTTTCGAAAAAGTGTATACATTAAATTGATCTCCTATCCAAGATTTTATACACTTTTCACTTAAACCATTTTCCGTCTTCTTATCAGCATCAATCATTTTATAAATAGTAGATAAATCCGCTGCTGGCTGGTAAAATTCTTCTCTTATTACTTTTCTATAAATATGAGAATAAGCTGATGATGTATACATGAAAACTTCAAGATTTTCGCACTCTTCCGCTAAATCAATTATATTTTTTGTTCCGATAACATTGCTTGACAACAAATCCTTCACTCTTGTAGTAAATTTTACATTGGCAGCATTATGAAATATGATATTTGTTTCTTTTTTCAAAACATCTCTATCTTCTGTTGATAATCCTAGATTGTCTAAAGCCAGGTCACCTTGGATTGCCTTTACTTTTTTTTCAAAATTAGGTCTCAATTTTCGTAGAGTATAAAAAAGCTGAAAAAACAAATATTTTTTTCTCGAATAAATACGGAAAATATTTATAATAAAAAAAACTTTGAATTCTAGTTAATTTTAATAAAACTTACTTCATTTTGAAAATATTTTTTTAAACGATCTTCCATTGTTTCGTTTTTTTTGGCTCTTATTAATACGTAAATTTTCTTGATTCCTGAACAGCTTCTCAGTAATTTTTCCATCAAACATTGTCCCACAAATCCAGTCACGCCTGTGATAAACAGCGTTTTACCCGAATAAAATTTGATCACATCACTATCCTCTTCATTTACACTTTTAAACATTTCCAAATCATCGTTCATTCTTTTGTAAATTTCGTCTAAGAGTGACATCTTGACAAACAGTAAAATCAAAATTAAATAATAATACTATCGAAATTTGAAATGTAGGTAGTCTTAAAAACCAGCAGCAGCCTTTGATTTCATAACTAATATTAAACTACGGTAGCTTTAAAACTTAACCAAATGTAAGGCAAATATGAATAGAAGTCCAGAGCTAATTTAAATAATCATGCATATATATCATGCATTTACTTTTGTATAGTCACAATAATACATTATTTATCGAATCAAATTATTAACTTTTGTAGGGGAAAAACTATGCAGTTTGCAAAATGCTTAGCGCGCGTGTCGTTCTAATCTACTAATAAAATGCATAATCTAGTTTCAGTTTGCTTACATTACCCGTTGAAGAAAAAAAAACACGTAAAAAACACCTCAAATTTGCAGGTGCGCTTCTTTCACATTTTTTATGTGTTTTTTACATGAGTTTTTTCTATGTATTTTTATGTTTTTTGTATTGGGTTTTGCTGTTTTTCGATTTAAGGAATTCTGGCTGTAAAAATCTAGCTGCAAAACGAGGTATAATTCTAGCTGAGAGTTCAGGTTAAAAATCAACTAAACTTTTTTTAATTAAATTTTTTTCAAACAAACAACAGACAGTTGAACAGACTTGTTTAAGTTTAGATTGGTATAGTTTTTAAGCACGCTTTACTTAGCACTGATTTTATAAGTGTAAACTTTTTTCCATGAGTGAAACGAAGTGCACCTGCAAATTTTAGGCGTTGTTTAGTTGGATTTCATGTTTGTTTATCATAAACATGAGAAAACGTGATAATAGCGTAGGAGGAATAATAATATAACTCTAGCAGTAAAATAGATTCGTACAAGCAGCAGTCGGCTAAATACTAAATAAAACTCTAGAAAAAAGAACTGCTGCTAATCTGAAAATTTGATTTAATCGATTCAAAAAGAAATCTGGTTTTGAAAAAAATATCATCAGATTGAATAATTAAGGTTTATAATTATTTAATGTTTTATTATATAATACATTATTATTAATGTCATGCGTACTGTTCAGAATGGAATATTAAAATTTAAATAATTATTATTTTTATATGTTAATTTTTGTTCTCATTTCAACTTATGAAATTTTGTTATGTCATTGCAATAATATCGTAATAAAAAATAATTACAGTGAAATATGAATAATTAAACAGTATACAATCAGTTTTTTTACTAATACTGTGAAAGCGCAAAAATATATGATTACTAGGTTACAACAAAATCCTAATGTAAATAAGGTGCTAGTCGTGCTGTCGGTATACTTACGTTCCAGACTTGTATAACGACTCGCCGACAAGCTCCCTTGGGAATAATCGATAAAGTAAACCAAAAAATCACAGCATCCGAGAGTCCTTGTCAATGTGTGTTTTTATATCCGCGTCTTCATCGGTGCAAACATTAAAAAGAGGAAACCCCAGACTTAAAGACGTATATTAGATGTTTATGATCGCTTTGTAATTTTTTACGGCTGCAGGTGTGTGTGTGTGTATTACATGTGAAACATGTGTGTTTCTTAAAAAAGACAAAATTTTATGATATATAAACTAGGATTTCTTCAATTAGATATTATAAAAAATAAAATATATTTTTATTAAAAATACTGTAAATAAAAA
The DNA here is from genome assembly GCA_900480035.1 of Eupelmus urozonus. Taxonomy (NCBI): domain Eukaryota; kingdom Metazoa; phylum Arthropoda; class Insecta; order Hymenoptera; family Eupelmidae; genus Eupelmus; species Eupelmus urozonus. The sequence continues at coordinate 9,736 of UELX01005387.1, read as the reverse complement.
AATTTGTTGTTTGTCCGTATGTTGTTTATACGTGCAAAAAGTCATGTAATTTTTTAATTTATTCTGTTAATATTCTTATTTTATTCTTAGAATGTCACGTTTACATCATTATTATTTTGATAAAAAAGAATTTTTAACTTTTTATTAATAACTCAGGCACAAAGAAAAAAGGCCTTTTTCAAACAACCATAAGTATATGGGGTTTCACGCGCTTTATTCACTTTATGTACTTAAGGGGTTACTAACCGGTTTTATCTAACCCATTATACAGAAAATCATCCATTCGGCGGGATTAGCATTTATTAGATATAATTATGGAAATCAACTAAAAAGGACTGTGCCATATATCTATATTTTTTATTTTGATGCGCTGAATGTGAATCCTAAGCGAAAATCGCTCCATTATGCTTCGTTTTTTTTTTTTTTTTTTTTTTTTGATTGCGAAGAATTGTGTTTAAGTGCATTAAATATGGAAATAAGTGCAGAACCGAACAAGATTACTACAGAGTAATATCTTCCATTTTAGTTTACTGAAGTTGACATTATTACTCCATCAAGCAAGAAAAATTATAAAACAAATTGCGAAATTTTATTGGTTATGAAAATATGATTGAAATAAGAATTATTTTTTGAGAAAGTTTTCTGATAAAGCAATTAGCAGCATTTTTTAAACGAATATAGAGTCGTTTAATGAGCCAAAATCTGAAGTGTAAGTTGCAGCAGGTGCTGTTGAAAAGTTGCTGTTTTAATTTATAAATAAGCGATTTTTAAAGCGTTTTTTACACAGTTTTATTTCTTCAGGCCCTTTCATTTAATTTTTTTTAGCATCGCAAAAAGAATATGGAACGCAGAAAGGCGCAGTGGTGGAGATAGAATAAATAAATGTACACATCTCATTCACTTAGTGAACCAATAAGCGTTTATTAATTAGTATTAACTTCTTTTCTCTTATATCATTAAAAAGATAACGAACCAACGTCTCGTATAAAATTGTCCGCTCACGCGACGCAAAGCTTTCTCCTCTAACGAAAAGGGAAAAAGTCGTTCTCGCCTCGAAGAAAACTTTACAAGTCTTTGATTTGTTTATCAATATGCTCTTTTGTAGACGCAAAAAAGAGGGGGGAGGAAGCTAAAAGAACAAGAGAAAATTAATTAGTGTTCGTGTCTCGTGTACGTGTTTTTTTTTGCGTGTGACTCGCGAGAAGAGCTGCTCCTCTCAATGTTACATTCAGCTCTTGTTCTTATTTCGTCTCATTTTTTCCTTCTGCCAAAAGAAACGCAAGCGAAGCACAGATAGAGAATCAGTTCACGCAATTTCTTTCGCTTCGCAAGAAGACGAAAAGCAACAAAACATTCGAGCGATCATAAAGCGGTTGCTTCCTTTTATCCTTCAAAGTCATGCGGAAGGTGTCGCTCCCCCGTCTCTCAAATTTTATAATCTTATGTACAAAAATATAATAAGAATCGATAATTGTTACAAGAATTTCTGGATTTTCCTTTATTACAGTGTTAGGTACAACAACGACGTGTGTGTTTATGTATCTGGTTTTTATTGAGTGCTCGGTGGTTCGCGAGGCTCCTGATCAAAGTAAAATTTGCGAAACGAAAAGCTGTCTTAATCGTAAGTTGGATCAAGCTCGTGAGTTGAAAACATTGCAGAGCCAAGCGAGCGAAATCGAAGCGAGAGTGCGTGTTTCGGTTACTTGCTTTTACAACGTTCAATAGAACAAGAAAACGGAAAAAATCTTACAATTCGATAAAATGCGCTTTCCTCGGTGTGTATACGCTTGTATACGAGTTAGTCTCCCCTCTCTGACATTTCTCTGTATATATCAAAGTCTTTGTTTATACGTAAAATTGCGGAAAAATTTGTACAGTTTTGTGTTTTTAGACAGATAAATTACAGCATATACCTATTTCAGTTTTCTTCATGTGTAGATCTGGAGAATGTTGATGCACAGCTTTTGTTCCATAAATTATTATTTTTAAAAAAAAGGAAATGTGATTAACAGTTTCAGTTACTCGTATACAACAAATTTGGACGCGATGATGTTTTCGTCAACGGTACTGAATTTTTTTTCATTGGACTCCTAGCAATAAGCAGATCATGAAATAAACAGGAGTTTTAGAAAGTGCGCTTATATTTGACAATTAACGAAAAACTCGATTGTCCTGCACGGGTAATCAAAAGAAGGAGGCACAAACGAAAATGGAACACACAGGTGTCAGACTAAACGTAGACGTTTTTTTTCATTTGCTCTTTTTTTGTGCAGAATCACAGTGAGATGGGTAAAAGAGAATAGAAAGGATCGCGATCCCAATCAATTCCTTTTAGCGGGAATCGTCGGACACAGCTTTACTTCTTTCTTTGTGTTTTCCTTTAGTCTTTCATCAATATTGTTTTGTTTTATTGTGTTCGGCGAGGGTGTTTCAGTCGTTAGAAGGGATCATTGTATTACCTATTTCTTCTTTACTTTTATATTTTTTAACATAAATTAAATGCAAATAATGAACGCTTCGTTTGGCGGAGTCAACTGTCCCAGTGATATAGTTAATTCCATTGAAAACATTTTTCTTAATATATTTTAGAATACAGTCACCAATTTAAAAAATAAAGTGTCAAGAAATACATTTTCAATATAAATTTAATATAAGCGTTAACTTAATTCTCCGGACTTAAATCAGTAAAAACAACCTTCCGATTTCACAGCTATGATCGTTAAGTCAAATTAAATATTGAGTTCAAGTTTATAAATTAATAAATGTTTCAAAGCACAGCAGTATAATAATAGTGTTTATGTCAACAATAAAAGAATGATTCAAAATTGTTTTCAATGAAAGTGAGAAGCACAGATGAACAAACCGTCGAAAAATTGTACATTATTCATTTTACTTCCATTTTATCTTTCTCCCGTCTTTCTATACGCGAGTTTCACGTGTACTTACATTTATAGATATCTTGTTTTGTTTTTTTCTTTAGTTATTCGACCTAGCTATATAGCGATAACAGGTTTCTATGAGTGTTCACAACAACGCAAACGAAGAAACCGTGCTTTAATCCTCTTTATAGAGTCAAGTGTCCTGTATCTTTCCTCGGATCGTTTTTAAGTAGATATAGGCTTGAAATCGAGTCAAAGCGAAATTTTGTCACTTTTTTACGCGTCTATGCAGTAAAATATAACTTTATACGAAATCGATCATTTGATCGACGATAATACTCGTTAGAAAATAAAGTTTATACCTCAGTGTTTTATTAAAAGGTAATGTATATTTGTTTAACAATTCATAAACTGTTAAAACAAAATAAATTCCAATTAACTTTTAACGTACTTTAAAACAATCGAATCCAATAGTTTTACGTATGAAATCATAATTTATTTTTCCCATAATAAATGCTAGCACAGGATTGCGATTGCTTTAAAGCGTTTTAATTTTACAACTGTATATAACAATTAGTTCTTGAAAATAGCGTAGTACATTTTGCTTTATGTCGATGAATTTATATATAATTAGCCTTTAATAAAAATCGGAATTATTTTCTAAGTAGCATTTTCTTTTTTTGCTAATTATCGTACAAAAATTGTATAAAGTTGCGTTTCACCATTTTACACTTCGTAAAAAAATTAAGAAACCTAACTCGGAATTCACCTTTTCATCCTTGCACCATAGACAAATTTACAAAAGTCCGAGCGAATAGCTGCAAAGTCATTTCGACAACTACGAATAATCGCCTAAAAAAGAAATCAAGACAGAGAGCACTCGCATTTTCTATTCATCGAATAGCTCTAGTTTCTAAGACGAACACCAAAGCTTAATGTATTTCTTGTTATCAATTATTATTAAATTTTTCTTATAATCCATTTTTGTTGATGAACACATTCGGACCAAGCGATAAATCGGTCTTTCTTTCTCACACACATTCACTTCATTCATTTGTTCTCGCGCACGATTTTATCTTTATCTTCCAACAAGCAAAGAATTAAGAAACACACGCACAACGAGAAAATTACGCACACTTATAATATTTATAATGTATATGTATATAACTAGCGCACGAAACTGGACGCACTCAGACAGGCACTCGCAGTTACAAACATATTAAAAGTAGCAGTGTATATAAAGAATGTACACGTTGCGCGAGGCGCGAGAGTGTTGCTGACCTTAAATAATTTTTTTTTTTCATTATTAGACAGCCTTTTATACTTTTTTAAGTTATGTCCTGCAATTCTTATCTAGTTACTATAAGTGATAACAACATTTGCAATCAATTAAAACTTCAAAATTACAATCTGAGGTCTAAATGTACATTTAATTTCAAAATATAGAGAAAAAAAATTTATAATAATTACGATATTTTATAATTTATATAATACAATATTTATTAGTAATCGAAAGTTATAAAATGCTAGTTTTTATTTGATTTATTCTATATAGTACGCATTTTTTGGTGCTTATTTACGACTTTGTCGATTCGAAATATTCATCATATATTTTAATGAACTATGTTCAATTAAAAAATACATTTAATGTATTTTTCGAATCTTATACTTGAGACTAACAAAATATTAACTAAAACTTTTTCAATTAACTCAAATATATTTTCAGAGCGCAAAAAACTTCTGCATTTGTACTATTTAAATATACAAACACATCGTTTATATCAGATCTATCGGTGAACGCAACGAAACTGACAATTCAGTTCGCATAATATTTTTGTTCTTAATCACTCTATAATTTACTATCTGCTTGACATATCAAGTTTTCGTTTTTAATAATTGATTGCGATGTTACATACATTAATAAATTTTTTATATCTCTTATAATAATATATCCTTCACAAAATTTACAATAGAAAATAACACTTAAGAAAGTACTTTACTTGTCAAATTTTGTCTCACACTATTCTGTATAAAAATAAATAAAAAATGAATTTTCACATTAGATCTATGCTGCTTTGAATAAAACTAATCTAACATAAACTTATTAATTCCATTCAAAACCCTCAATTAAAAAAATTATTATCGTCTTTTATTTGATGAAACGTTATAAGTGTAAAATTACGCTTTGCCAAGTCGACACAAAAATATTCATTTATTAAGAGGCTTGCGTCACTTTAAATAAACTTTAATTTCAATTCAAACCAAAACCGACACGATCAACGTGGAATCCCAATTTCCCCTTATTCGTATACAAAATTTATTCTGCTTGCAGGTCTATTCAAAGCTATCCCGTCACTTAATTCGAAACATTCACCTTTACACCGAAAAATCAACTACACTCTCCGCCTCCTCGGCACGCTGAAAGTAATGCCTACATACACAATAATATTTAAACATAAAAAAAAATAAAATTAAAAAAAAAAGGAGCGCATAGTAATAATAATGTTAAAACGAAGACGAAAAGAAAACAAAATATAAAGATAGTGTAGTACTAGTAGTAGGCGAAGGTAACGTCCTCGCCGAGATTTAGCGAGAAATTCGCGCGGCGGCCAATCGTGCGCCCGGCAAACTTTACATCTCTCCGAAGCTCCCCCACCCCTTAAAGTTCACAAGTCAAGCTTAGAGCTCGACGACCGCGAAAGCCCACAATCAAAGTTGATATGACTCTTTGAAAACTCGGCCACCGCACCAGCACCCAATCGAATTTCTCGCTGTACCCCAGAACCGAACAGCTCCGCCATCCCGGCTTCGCGCATCGCATAGTCCATCATGAAAATCCTCGGTACGTATATATAATAAACCGGCCCAGCCGCTTGCTTCAAGCAGCTTTGGCGCGCGCACAAACGAATCGTCCGTCGGCGAAAGGTCACTCGTTACTCCAGAGCGGCGGATCAGGAGGTCGGCTGGTTGCGCTTACGCCTGCCGCGTCGTCTGCCGCCGCCTAGGGTAGCGGCCTGCCCCCGGGATTAGGCGAGCTTCTTGTCGTTGGTATTCGCCACGTAGCCGTTATTCGTGCCGTTGCTGTAGCAGCTGTTGTACTCCTTGTTGTAGATCTGGGCGTACGACGAGACGCCGTTCTGCTTTAGCCTCGAGCTCTGCGGGTCGTCGTCGAGGACGGGCATGCAGGCGCCGGGATTACTGTTCTTGATCAAGCTCGACGCGCCCTTGGAGGACCGTTCGGACTTGCTGTCGCTGTATTTGGCCTTGTAGAAGTCGGAGAAGAGCCCGAGGAAGAGCAGGCCGTGGAGGCCGATCCAGATCATGAAGCTGCGTGGGTAGTCGCACTCGGTGAAGAGCAGCTGGAACTGGTGCGTCATTATCAGGATGAACTGGAGCTGCGGAGAGAATTGACGGATTAGAATTGTTGATTTTTGGCCTTAATTTTATAGTGTGAATTAAGTCATTATAAAGTTGTTATCAGCTTTGTTGTAATGCTTTTAATTATCTGCGCCAAGTGTTTGTTAAATAATAGCGCTCTTTTCTAAAGAACTTAATTATAACGTAAAGTTAAAAAAAAAGTATACAATTTATCATGACATTATTTTTAAGATACACTTAAGATAATTAATTAGAATAAAATTTTACAAAACTCTCTTACTTCTTCACTCAAATTCAAAACTTTTATACAATTAGAAAAGTAGAAACGAATTAAAATAATCAAAACTTTAATTTAGATATCTCCCACTCCAATTGATCAATTGAAAAAAATAAAATACAATTAAAATTCTTAATATTCCCAACCTTTTTATCCCCAAAAAAATATCCCAAATTCTTACCATCTGGAAGGAGGTGAGGTACTTCTTCCACCAGATGTACTTCTGGTACTCAGGTCCCATCGCCGCGATCATATAGTAGAAATACATGACGATGTGGACGAAGGTGTTAAGCAGGGCGAAGAAGGTTGAATGACCGCCCGGTGCGAATTTCAGGCCCATCCAGACTGAGAAGGGCATGATTCCATGGTGGATGACGTGCAGAGTCGAGACGTGCTGGTTCTTCTTGCGCAGGATGAAGAACAGCTGCCGAGATAGAAAGGTTTAATTTGTTAATTCAGGATTGAATAATGCAAAATTACTTGGTAGCTCTTGGAATCACGCGCATGACTTTGGTTTGTTTTTAGGTATAAAAATCGGTTGTTATAAAACTCTACTTTAATTTCAAAGCTCCGTGGTAAAGAAAAACCAAAACATTAACAATCGTCAATTCCTCAAACCGCCTCAAGCACAAACATCGATCAAAACCGTCCATTCCCTGGAACCCCCGTTACCCACAATAAACCTCACCGGCAATCGCGTCAAAGAAAAAAATCTCAAAAGCCAAACGTCGCGTCACGCGCAAGACGCCGCTGTTGCCAGGCAGAGTGCAACAGGTGCACTGCGAGCGCGAAAAAGAAAAGGGGGTGGCATTAAAACTTCCGTACCGCCGAGTCATCGCTCCCAATCCAGATTTTTCCAGCTTTGAAAATTGACAGGCGGTTAAACCGTCCCGACGCACCGTTAAGCTAATTAAGCGGAAACGGGTCGAATAATACAGACGGCGAGGGATAAATAGACAGCTTTGACTTACCGTGTCGAAGAACTCGGTGAACTTGCTGAAGTAGTACCACCAGCAGGTAGCAGCCATGCGGATCCCCAGGGCGCTGTTCGTGTAGTCGACCGGCTGGCAGCGGAAACTGTAGCCCCTCGCCCAGCCGCTCATCAAGTACTGAAATATTCAAGACGAGTTTCCATTATTGTACCTGCATCGATTTGCCGCCTGAGCTTTGCGCATGTGAATTGCCTTTCGTTTAGCTGGCTCTGAGCTTTTATCAAGGGTTCTTAGGTAAGAAGGTGGGATTCGTATTTATTAGGTATTCCGGGAAGATCCGGAAGCTTTGAGGTAAGATTAAATATTCAGTGCAAGCTTTACTGAATATGATTAATTTTAAAGAAGCTTTTTATTCCAGGTTTAAATAGTGGAAGTTGAACGGAATGTCAGTGGCTTGTCGGCAACTCGAAATTAGTATAAATTTCGATTCCGCAGCATGAATTTTTGAGGACGCCAGGGAGCGCGTCGACGTCGATGGACCGACAATACATTTTCCCGGAAAATCTGGCCGCGCGGTTATTGATTTGAAATTCTGGCATCCGCTGGTGCATTAATTATTCTTTGTTTTCGATTCGCGTGAATTATTAAATCAGTTATGAATTCGCAATCGGCTCGTGGAATATGCCGAATTCGTTTTAAAAATTTATACGCGCGGGGCAAAAATGGCCATTACTCGATTGAAATTAAACGGTATGTATATTTATGATATCGGATTGTTCGGTGTAAATACGTTCTCACTTGATTAAGCCGATTCGCTTGGAGGAAAAGCCAAAGTCTTTAGCATACGTAGAAGTAGTTGCAGCTTAAATTCTTAGATAATGCAAGTCATAGGCAGTAAAGTTTAATCCATACTCAGGCAAAAGTCATTCCGCTTGGTATCGTTCCAAGATTACTTGTTGCCTTCTAAGTAAACACGAAGAATCTGCCTTTTATATTCCGCTTGCCCCGGCAAACGGAGCTAGCAGGATAATTAGCTATGTTTTTTTCTCTCGCTTGCATCTCGCACTCGTGATTAAATGAAAATTACATTTGCGTCAAGGAATCGGGACGCGTTCGTAATCCAGCTGATAATCTTAATTGAGTAAAATACGTAAGTCATCGCTTATTCAAAACATACTTTTTTTTATTTAGTCATCAGCTGTGATTTTTTTCTGTGCGGCTGGTTAAAATTCAAAAATATTTCCGAAACCATATTGACTCATCGGGACAATTTTACAAGAAAAATACGCAGTTCGCCCTCATTAAAAAGCAAAGTCGCGCTGCAATGACGAATAATAAACAGAAAAATAGCTCGTAAAAGCATACGATTACAATCAGTAATTCCAAAAACATTCACGCATTTAAAAGCCGGCCGCGAAATTTGAAATTGCTCAATGTATCTTCTTAAGCCGCGAAAGATTTTTGCGTTTACCCGAGAGAATCTTTTATTTTATCGTCGGCGCGGGAAGAAAGGCGGCAAGACCTCGCTTAGTATAAAAGAGACACTCGCCGCGTAATTCTCTCTTTTTTTTTATCCTTGAGAACGAGCCATCCATGCCCCTTTTGGGACCAGATTTCGAAATTGCGCTCTCGGTGCGTGTGATAATTTTAGAGGATGAGATCTTAATTTTCGGTGCTGTGGGATGTAATTGTTATTAATTTTGGTCGAGGGAAGATTGGTCGCAAATAGATTTTGTTTTGTGGGTTGTGCAAAAAATTAAGAAGAATTGTTGTGTGTATTGAGGATATATATATAGACTTTGCTGGGGAAAAACTAACTTAATTATAGAAGAAATGACGCACTGATTTTTAATGAAGAATTAATGATTGTACGTTTATTTTTGTAAGTATAGTTCGAAAGAAAGTATGAGAGTATATTTAATAATAAATCCGTATGATCGCAGCATCTAGATTTAACTACTCCTAAGAAATTCATCATGCCAACGTTTACTCAACGAATTTTATCATCAGCATAATTAGCTCCCAATCATCAAAACCAACCACAACCACCCTGCTGAAAAAAGTCAGCTGAGATCTCACCTGCGCTTTTGGCACGGCATCACAGATGAGAAATCAGGTGAGATCTTATCTGATTTTTCATCTGTCGATTCATAAATAAAGAAAAACTGTATAAAAAGTTAATTCTACAAAATTTATGAAATCGATCTTAGCTTTTTCTTGTGAATTGATAGATGAGAAATCAGATGACATGTCATCTGTCAATTCACAAG
>UELX01005386.1:0-13944 GCA_900480035.1 Eupelmus urozonus | reverse complement strand
TCAGTATGCGTAAAATTGCACTTTTAAAAATATGCAAAATGTGTAAAGTGCAACTTTACGCATACTATATCATAATAAAATTAAAATGTTTCAACAAATTTGAATAAGAATATACATTATGAAGGATGTGTTTACACAACGGGTTTGCTTGCTGGCCACCGTCACTATGATACATTCAACTCTCGGATAGACACAATATTGTAAACCAAACAAGGTAAACGTTTCCTTTATGGAGGTTCGAGTGTTAAGAATTAATAAACTTTTTTTCTTCTCAGAAAACTGAAACAGTAGTTTTTGTATAACTAGAGAGTAAAATAGAATTGTATACCCTGATTGATTATCGCTATGCTCGAGAAAAGACGGAACGGGTTTGAGGTCGTACGATTATCACGGGCGATGATTTTTTTGCTAATGCTGATTTTTCATTTACTACATTAAGAAATATTGTTTGCACCTTAGGCACTTTTATGCCTAAGATGCAAACAATATTTCATGATGCAGTGGGTGAAAAATACCAAACTACATTGCATTATATAATAATTAGAAAAACGGAATAAAGTACACATTTAAACGAATTTAACGAAGTACACATTTATACATCGAGACTAAAAGAGTGTTGTGGGAGAGGAGGAAGTGGAAGAGAGGAGAAGTGGGGAAAACAGATATATGGACAGAGGGGCGAAGCCCTCGACGGGGGGTGAGGTGTCTTGGGAGAGGAGGAGACGTTTCCCCTAAACAAAATATTTATATACATCAAGCAAGAATTAAAAAAGAAAATATTATTGTAATCAAAAGAAAAAATTTTTTAAAAAGCGTAAAGTCCACTGTTGGTAGCAGCATTTGGATCTTCCAATAATTCTGATGAAATATATACTCTTTATCATCTATACTCCATTCTTACTCATTTTACTGAGACATAATATATGAAACATGCGTTTACAGACCGAACCATCAGACAGTACAAATAAATGGAAAGAATATAATAGGACGAGTAAGACTGAAAAGAAAGCGATAAGTGCCAGAACAATAACCTTTTCAATTTTTCGTGGTAGTAAATATTGATATTTTGAAATTTTACGTTTAAATGTTAAAGTTGTAATTTCTCATGTACAAAGTTGGATTACTAGAGAGTTAATTGAAATTAGTTTGTTTTAGTCTAGCAAAAATAATGAAATGGACCTTGTAATTTCCTATTTAATTATGTAATAATTGCATAATATATTAAATAAATAAATCCGATTAATACTTTTAGTATTTCAACTGAAGACTGATTTAATCAACAATTTTTACATGTTTCAATACATAACGTCAAAACAATAATTTAAATGTGTCCTCATCCGAGTACAATTGTAAAAGATTAAATTAAAAGTAAATTATTACAATTTAATATAAAAATAATAAAGAATTGATTGACAAATCTAATTATTATCTACACTGATAAATGATCCGTTATTTGTCTAACGTAGTATACTGTTTCTTTGAAGCTTTTTTTCACTCGACATACGTGACGGTAATAAATAAGTATCCAAGAGTTATTTATCATTTGACTGATTCACGCAAAAACACAATAAGTTCCAACCGTGTAACATCATCCTCCAGTGTAAAAAATGAGAAATTATTAGTGTGAGAAATCTGTTTTCGTGTTAATTAAAACGGAGTACACTAACTGATCGGTTTAATGACTCCATTTATTAACAGAAAAATGATGTACTTGTAACACTGCGTATATATTATTATTGATTAAACATGATTTTAAAAATTAATATAATATTTTGTATTCTATTTTTTAACATATTTATTAACAATCACTATATTGAAAATATTCTATATAGTAAATTTTGTTATCCACTAATTTGAGCTTGACGAGCTGCTCGTTTGCTGATGATGCTAACATTTTGATGATACATTATTTTGATTGAATACTGTTCGCGTTATAACTGACTGGCAGTTATTTACACACGATAAGAATCTTTGAATATCCTAGATCACATATATTGAACCAATATATTTAAAAATACAAAATGTACCATTGACCCAATATCGCTATAACTGTGTAATAAAATATACTATACAAATTTCCTTTTTAACGCATTTATTATATTGTATTTAAACAAAATTTAACATTATAAATTAAAACTAAATTTAAATTCACTCACTTGATCACGGAACATCTAAACCAAATCATTTTTAATTTAACCAAGGCTTATATTCGAGTTTAAAAAGCCGTCCAACTTTTTCTAAGTTAAGCACAATTCGATATAATATACTTACGCAGCCAGCAACGCTCTCATTATACGCGTAATGTATCAAAATACGCTTAAGCGGTCATTCACTGACGCCTGACCTGACGGTTAATGCGGCTCAGCCTGCTCTTTCTTCTCGTTGTTGATAAGCATCTGATCTTTTACCCCCTCTGGGCTGTTCCCCCCCTGTTATGTGATGGGGAGTTAGTATGTATATCGCGTGCTCGGGTACGACGACTCTCAAGAGGTGGGATGCTGAGACGCGCTATATATTTTGCGCAGAGTGTCTCCTTTTGCGGTTCAGACTCAAAGTGAGATAGGTCAAATCAGGTAGAAAGAAGGAGAGAAGGAAGACGTGGGGAAGATAGGGGGAAGAGAGGAGGGAACTCAGAAAGAAATAGCGGGTGTAAAGGTTAGCTTCCTGTTGTGACAAAGGGGATAGCTCGTGTGTTTATTCCTTTTATTTTTTTGCTGACGTTGCGTTCTGACGGTACAGGATGTATCGGTTAGATATAGGTGTGACGCAATAAAATCGTAGAGATGAACACAAATTTTCTGGTCTGGTGATACGCTGCTTTGGTTTCGGCTATTCTATCGATTCTTCGTAGCTATTTATAATAGTTATGTTATATCCGAAGCTATATTGAAGTGTCCTAAATGTGCGAGGGAGCTTTCAAATATTGCGCATTAGGGTAAGCCACAATGATGAAAATTCCTGGTTTATTGACAATCACATCAAAAGTAACGGGAGATTTTCATTCTTTTTCTGGTATTTTCTATAATAAAAAGAGAATACATGACAATAATATTGTATATTTCTTTTTAATTGAATTAATTCAATGCTTTTTCATCTAAAATGTTTTCTATCGAAAATTAACGATAGTTTATACCTCCCGTCATAGTGGCATCGTATCTAACCTTATTATAAAAAGAGGGTTGTTTTTGTATTAAGAGTATGCAATGATATTAAAATTAAAAAAATTGGTAATATCGTTTACGTACATATTTTTTTACTATTCAAAATTAAAACTATAATTAAAATATTAATCTATTTCAGTTAAAAAAGAATAGTTGTCGCCTCTAGATCTAAAATTCTTCTTATAATTTATAATAGGTCATTTCTTAGTGGTCTTTCTTAGAAAAAATTCATTAAATTTTGCATATTGAAGTTATTTGTTTTTTTCCTTTTCGTGAAACGAATATTCAGAACCATTATAATGGAAAAATTTCTGTAAACATAGTTTTAATATAATATCAAGTTTAAAAAATACTTTCATTTAGAAAACAGGTGAAATTTGCAAAAGTTATTTATAACAAAAATGTCATTGATAGCCATATTGAAAATTCCAATTAGTTTTATTTTTTAAATTACATCGTAAAAGATACAACTCTGACAGTGAGAAGCTTTTAAATATAAACAAAAATAAAATATATTGTTAATAAAATCTGACATTATAAATAATTGAAGATGTTAAAATTAAATACAAATATAGGATACATGTACTCGCACAGGTAATTAAAAGAATTTTACATTTTTTTTTATATCTAATTTAAAAGTAATGGAAAAATGGCTCGTGAGTGGAGGTAATTGCGTAAATTGAAAGTAGATCTTTTAGCTCGATTAAAGACTGGTGAAGCAGTCATCGTCCTCTTGGCTTTTACATGAAATGAAAAGCGTATACGCGTGAAAGGGAAAAAGAAAAGAGGGTCCCGAATGAAACATTTGGACAGCCAGGACGGTGGTTTTCATCGCTTGCCAAGCATGAATGGAAAAAAGCGATTTTTTTGATAAAATATGCGGCGAATAAATGATAAAAAATGGATATAGTATGAGAATCTGAAATCAAGAATTAGAATGGATAAAAAGTGATTTATTTTCTGAGCTATTTTAAGTAATATTCAAAGACATTAAGTAAACGTCGTATTCAAAACGTATTGAAAACGTTAATAATGATGTGCGAAAATTACATACTTTGCATACCATTATTATCAATTTTAAAAAAGAGTGAAGTATTCTTGTTTGGAAAATAGAACGCTATTCCAAAAAAGACTTCTTAATATATTTGATAAAGTTCAAGCGAAAGTGTAAACATAAAATAGTCGACCAAAACATAATTACTACATATCTCTAATAAGCAATACGGCGCAATACTAACAAGATAAAGATAAACGTGACAATCAGAAAAATAAGCCATTAATTTTAATTTCCTCCGTCGCGCTAGCCATCTATAATACAAGCGGTTATCCCCGGCCAACATGGCAAGAAGAAAAAAGTCCTGCCTCGTCATCGACCGATAATCCCTCCTCGCACACATGCGTAGGATGGACGACCTGTGTAATATATACCAGGCGGGCTGCAACTGGCGCAAATGTGGCTGGGGAAGGATAGGCCCATTGATCGACCTCGATACTACTTCTCCCTGTACAATACACCACAACCACAACTCCACGTATGTATTCGTTTTAACTGCGTTTTGTGTCCATATAGTAGCTCGCTGGACCGCAAACGACGCGTGACGCCTTTGTTCTCGAAGCGTAATTTTGCGCATCAACTGTTGCATTTTGTAATGGCTTGCATGAGGAGTTCGATTTTATGTGCAGTTCATTCGAGCTTTGATTTGTAGATGAAATGGAGATGACTTTTGTGATGTAGTGAGTTTGCAAAATGTAACTCAGTTACAATCAACAAGTGTTAGTGAGGAATGCTGTTTTGAATAAATAAGAATACTCTTGAAAATCAAAACTTTCGCTATTTTAACGGCACCGTTCTGTTCACAAAACATACGGGAAATGATGATTCTATTGTACAATCATATTTCCCTACTATGTAATGGAAGATGGAAATAACTTTCGACAAAACAAGACGTAGAAACATTTTCGATTCAAATCGGGATTTTTATTTATTTCTTCTACAAGTCGACATTTCGAAGCATTAGTAGAACTTCCTTTTCAAGATTCATGTAGAAATCTTGCTCAAATCGCAACCGTGATTTTTTAAACGGAATCGTAAAGTTACCTTTACAATCGATAAACCCTTTAACGTTTTCGTAATTTACTTTAGTTTTTCTCTTACTCAACATGTCTAATTGTAAAATATATGTAGATACAATTTTATTTTGTGTATGCTTATCTGAGGGATTTATTTGGTCTGTTGAGAAAAAATTCATCATTAATCTATTTATCCTTCTGGATTACTATTCTTTCTGAGTCTCGTTTATCATGTGTGCTTAGAAGAAATACTTAAATTCAACTGATGGGCCAACAAGTATCTTTGACGAAAACAGGATTAATGTAGAACTTATATCGTTTGTCTCTAGTACTTAAATTTCCAGAACTTTGTTATTCCATAATTTACTTGCTCACAGAATTTTAAAGATAATATTTTTTTTGTGGTTATCAATAGTTTCTTTTAAATAAGAGTTAAGTGTTACGATACGTAAAAATTTATCTGGCACAGATTTTCTTATTTATTTTGCAACATAAGTCTGGTTTATTCCAAAAAAGTTTCTTTCATAAAGTAAAAATTACATCATACCTCCGCAATATTTTTCTTATTTTTATATCGACATGAAGATTTAGAAAAAGAAAGAAAAAACGGTAGATGTCGGTACATTGAAAAGATTGAGTCTAAAAAAGAAAATATATTAAAGGAAAAAGGAAAGCGGTCAACGAAGAGACGAGTGTATAAAGAGAAGAAAACTCGTTCGCAGAGTTTTACGTATAGCAAGCATGACGAGATGAAAAACTATTGAATCATACTATTCGTTGAAAGTAACCTTATTAGTTTATCAGAGATGTAGACTCAAGAGTTTAGAGCAGCAAACGGTTTAACTAATATTTTGAGCAGATCCGTAATTCCATATTTCGATAGTTGGGAGAAGAAAATGTCATCTCAGAGAAGTTATTAAAATAGTGCAATTATGGCAACCAATGTAATTACATTGTTTGTTATTATATTGTTATCTCGGTTAAATAATTTTTTAGCGATTTATAGTGGAGATAAGTATATTTTTCTTAGGTTCTATCGACATCACTCTTTTAGTTAAGATAAAACCTATTATTTATGCAAATGGAGGTGCTTTTCTATTTACAAGATTCTTTGAAATGATTCTTTTCCCCTCTTGATTAAACATTTTAGTTAAAATTTTATTTCAATAACAAGCATTATTTTAACCTGTCAAGTAGATGTTTTAACATGCGAGCTGTTAATTAAAAGATTCCATCGGTTATAATGTAATCATTTTTTTTTTTTAATTATTAAAAGTTTTTGTTGTTAAACGCAAACATAATTTTTTTTAAAAAGAGATTCATATATAATATAATGTGAATGCAATTACTATTAGGCAGTAGTGTATTGTGCAATAAAAGCAGAATGAGCTATTATTAGCAAATAAGTGGTATTTAGCGCGATTTAGAGTGAAGAAAATCGCAGGTATTCAAGACAAAAACAAGCGCTGAAAACATCTCGCCTGAATCTGAAATCAATTTTCTTTCTGTTATAATTCATTCTTTTTTTCTTATAAGGCTATTTCTATACATAATCCAATTTATATAGATGTTGTATCATGACGTACTTTTAGTTCATTTTTGCGCAATCGAAAATAATTGAATATTTTGTTTTATGCGATTTTTGATAAACAGAAAAAATAAATTACTTTACAGTGTCTGATAAATGGGTGAAAATGAATAATTTTGTACTAAAAAATCTAGGAAAAAAATTTTTCTTCATGATCAAATTCTTGAAATTTTCGAATATAATCCTAACATATATTACAATTAAATTTCTTTTTAACACCATTATTACAAAATTAAAAATATTCAAATTAATTTTTTTAAGCTTTAGTCGTCATTTTACATAGTCTTTGACTGTTTGCATTTTTTATCATCAATACAGAATAATTAATCTTTTTTCCGATTTCTTACCCTTAATCGGGAACTTCGAAATTTCAGAAGCTTTTTCTCCCCTCATCCGTCTTACGGGGGATAAGCCCAACAAAGTTTTTCATTCTTTTCGGATTCTAATATCTTTCTTCTTTTCTGCTTCCTCAATTTATCAAAAATTGATTTTCTAAAATTTCTGATATATTTTTTGCTATTTTCTAAAAACTTTTTTTCAGTTATTAATTTTTAAATTATTGTTAATACTATTAAATTATACTAAATTTAGTAAATTTTAATTATTTAAAATATATTCATAAAGTTAAGAAAATTAAATAAATTAATTAAATATTTTTTTAAATCTACTCCACCTAATTTAACATGAGACAATGTCTAAAGTATATCACCGATGCTCACTTGATTGAATTCAGTTAAATTAATCCAGTGGTGTAACAAAAAACTCTACGTAAGCTAAATTTTGATTGCGAACTATAACGTACTAGTGTGATATAACAGAAATAAATTTAATTTTAATTTACTAATAAATTTCATTTTAATTTTCTAATAAAACCAAAAATAAATTTTAAATATTTTACTTACTATTAAATATTAATAATCATCGGTAAATATTCTAATTTTTATCTTAACAGTTTTTGTATTTCTTTAATTGATGCTTTAAAAAAAATTAGTTCTATTATCTAGAAATAGTAAACTTACTATGCTTCAAAATATTATTAGCCATAGTACGAAAAAATATTAAAAACTGTAGTAAGGATGTAAGAGAGAGGGGTGAGAGAGAGAGAGAGAGGCAGAGATAGTAATAGAGAGAGAGAGAGAGAGAGAGAGAGAGAGACCTAGAAACTTTAAAATAGAAGAACGCTGTACAACTATATAGTTACAATATATACATATTCATATATAATGATTAATTGTGCCTCTTTCAACTCGAGAACTGCGAAATAGTCATTTAAATTGCATCGTCTATACACGAGAGTCTCGAGGCGAACGTATATTATTGTAGAAAATTGTAATTATTTACGTCATGATTTTGATTATCAAAGGATTGAATTATACTATTTAGAAAATCGTGGAAGTAATTTAGGACATTTAAGACATTGGTTAACTATTTTATTATTATCTGTTTAATGATTTTCAATCCAAACAAAATAAAAATAAGATTTGAAATACTTAATTAAGAAAATATAATTTTTAAAAATAGTCGTAAGCTATTACAATCACTTTTGGTATCGCAAGGTTAAAAAATATTAAATTACTAAGGAAATAAATCAAAATGTAATTGCAAAGTAAAGTATGGATCAATTCCACGTGCCTCACTATACAACTTTAGGTATATCTATATTTATATGTCTAATACTGATCATATGAACCATACAGATATTCGTATTTGCTTAATAAGATTATTACAACTGCGTAAATTTTGTAGCTATTTACTATTTGCTATAGAAACTAGCTACTTTAATTTTTTAACTCTCATAGAATAAACTGATTAATAGAACGAAAATATAAAAAAAAATATTTATTACATTTTAACCTAAAAATTCGCTAAAAATTTTGAATAAAATAACGTACACACTCATGCAAAATAGAAGAAGGAATTGTATTACGCCATTAACACCAACCTAAAACTAACATATTCATGCGTCTCGAATTCATAAAGTTTCGTTAGAAATGTTAGTGCATTCATTGGGGAGTTTGAAGCTCCATTTTTTATGAGTAAACAATAATCAACTCGCCTTGAACCATTTATTCGCGTTAGCTTGCGCACAGTTTGGAGGTTACGAGATGAAAGGTAAACTTCTAGAAAAGTTTTGCCGACGAAACAACGAGCCTTGGAACAATGAGCTCTCGGAAATCAGTTGCGTATTGATTTCAATGAGTAAAGATAATTTTGCAAAATTCTAAATTTTTATTCATATCAATGTATTACTAATAGTAAAATTCCTTTGATACTATATAATACCTTTTTTCATGAATTGTTAATTAAATGTTGCTAATAAAGATGATCGGATTAAATTATAAAAAATGTATAACTATTGGAAACTTTACTATATAATATAATAATATTTATTGATTCAAAAATTGATTCAAAGTTTTAACAATATTCAAAAGTATTGAAACAAAGTTTGTATAATATCAGTAAAATTACAAATTAATTCACGCTTATAATTTATGCATATCTTTTAAAATTTATGTTTTTTCTAATTTAAACCATCGCAGTTTTAATTATTTGAAACTTAATTAATATTAATCCGTTAAAATTTTATATTTTTTTTCTTCAAATTTATTAATATTTTTTCAAATTGAAGCCATCATCACGAGCTTCAATTGTTTGTAATCCAATTAATGTCAGCTGAGTTAACCCTTTGTTGTCGATGGTAAATTTACATTTCATTGTTACATCAAAGGCTGCATTGTGAATGCAAATCTAATGATTGTTACGCGTCCCCGTTCAACGGATTTAAAATCGGCGAAACTTTACGATTCTGCGCCCAAAATAGAATAAAAAAATCAACAAAGCGAAACAGGAGTTTTCAGAATAAAGGATTTTTTCCATCCACGGGAAAATGAAAAAATTTTATTTTAGCAAAGGTAATAAGAAATATAAGGAAAATTATTTAAAATATTTTATTTTAAATTGTAAAAAAATTAAAAAGGATATAAATGAAAGTAAATTATAGTTTGATTATTATTCTATTTAACTTTCCTCCATGAGCTTGATGATTTATGTTTGTTGCATTACATTTGGGTCATAAAATGTTATTAATTGCTATTACGTTAATAAAAATTTTATATTAGACGATTTAAAAAGAAAGTAATCTAACAAATTTTTATTTTAAATTTGATCTTATTGACCAAGAACTAAAATTTTTAAGATTTATATAAAAATTACATAATTTACATTATTTATTTTATTATCTTATCAAAAACGTCAATTTTCCCTAGCTTGTATCATTATCGTCACCTTCAAAAACTTTGCACTATAATATTCATCAACCATTTGCGAAAATCCCGTCCATTTATCATTACAAATTTTCCATACCCATCAATCCATTCCCATTCATTTATCATTTCTATTATCACTCACAAACAGCAAAAATGCCTTAAGGAATTCAGGGAATCATAAACGTACTTTTGTACCTTGTGATACTTTTCACGCAGAGTGCGTCATTCGCTAGGGGGGCAAGTCGTGCAAGCTAGTAAACAGAAGTTAGTCCTGAACGTTGTTTATTATTTTCCCACCAAACTTAGAGAGAAATAAGCTAAAAAGGGAAAATCTGACTGAACTAGATGATTGAGGTTGCTATAAGGTCATCGATTTTCGATCTGTTATGAGTATTGGATAGGTTTTTTGTAACACGTTGGTTTTTGCTCAACTCGTTTTTCTAATCATAAAATACTTTGTTTAAAATGAAACAAATAATTTGTTTTTTCATCTTTAATTTTCAATATGTCTGTGTACTTAGTATCACTGACAAATAATGTTGTACAGAGATATTTATCAATAATAACAAAAGACCATTTTTTTATTCGACTTTGAAATAAAAAATATCATTGTTAGTTTATTTTTCTAGTTCACATCACCGTGATGTCAAATTTAGCACAAGAACTTTTTAATAAAAGTCAGAGGTACTTAGCCGCCCAGGAGTAAAACACAGTCGTCCGAGCGAAAGGACGAAATCCAATCCACAAAGCCACTGCGGCTTTCGAAGTTAGTTTATGAAAATACATGCAGGTGCGTGTAGCGCACGTGATATTCTAGACTTATTAAAGTGGTCAGCAACTAATTATTTTTAAGCAATAATATGAAATTTCAATATTTAAGTATTGCATATTATAAAATATCTTCAATATACATAATTATATGTATATGTATCTTTTTAAAAATTTCGGTAAACTAACCAATCTTTTACCTGCGGATATTTTAAAATATTTAAAAATATGTTATTTTAATTTAAATTATTTAATTAACTATAAATATTGGTTTATAGTAGAAAAAACTATTAAAAAAAATTGTATATATTATTTTGCTTCTCTTAGACTTATATCATCAGACAGAGAACTTGAGAATGTTAATATAAAATATGTAAGCAATTTGGAGGCATTTTTCCGATTCTTTTAGAACTTTTCTATACTGTATAAATTTCGCATAAATAGCAAAACAATATTTTAGAAACACAAGCACGTAGGGTACCACACTTTTCTTGTAAGGCGTTTACCCTGAAACTTTTAATATGAAAGCATAAAATACATATGTAGTCACTTCGTCGCATTCAGAATAACTTATATATACTGAATAAAATTTTATCTAAAATTTTATTATATTAAATTTATATTTTATAAAAGTAATTATTAAATAATTAACAGAATTATATTATTACATATTTAAATAAGAATTTAATTGATCAATCTCTTTTTACAAAAACTATAAAAATCTTATTTTTCATCATACCCTGGGCGAAAGTACCACTTTCGCTCTCGGCTCAAAATCACGAAAGTGTTATTTTCGGCCCCAGTATAGTGAAAAATAGTATACGCACCACGGGAGGTAAAATGGCAACCCTATAGCACGTGTTTGCCACCCTCGCCTTTGGCTCGGGTGGCAATTTACATGTACTATGGACTCGCCAATTCTTTACCTCCCTAGATGCGTAATATACTATTTAAGTATTCATTTCACACAATTATAAGCTTTAAAAGTTTTAATGTTTTGTTAAATGCATTTCTAGATAATTATAAGATTTATTTGTAATATAGGTATACTAATATCTATATTTCTAATTTTCGTATACAAGTTTATAAAACATCTGATATTGCCCCTGTATTCTCAGACTGCACAAAACACTAATTATAACTAATCTTACAAAGCATGAATTTGTACTAATAAGGAAATTACGAGATCCGAAAAAATCCACAAACGTTATCACATGAACCATAATTTGAGTGAACAGACTAATCGCATTCAGAGAAAGATAATTGCGTACTTTCCCAGATGTTCATAGAATTTTGCGTGTGTGCCAGGGTTCGTTCATAAATCAAGTGAGATAATTTAACCTTTGCATGCTTAAGAGACACTTTGCAAGTAGAAATGGATTTCATTAAGAAAAAAAAATTTGACAACTCTGACGAAACTTATCAGTAGTAGAATATTATATATTTACTTATTGATTAGTTCTCTTAGATTAATTTTCCACCAACATTTGGTCAAATATAATTAAAAGATGGTATTCTTTCTAATCTATATGCATTTATAAAAACAAATTCAAGATCATTTATTTATTTTATAGTATCAATTTCACGTTATATTAATTAAATTAGGATTGTATTCAATAAGATCATCATTTGGTGATTCATTACACTTTAATTAGATTATCATTATTAACCGACTTTCGCTAGTGAATAAGCGGATTTTTTTTTTTGACAAAAGTCAATTGTTGATCACTTTTGTAAAAACTGAATTGAAAAAAAAAAATTGAATGATCGTTACAAAAAAGAGAAAATATTGAATTATAATAGCGAAAAAATGATCCAGACTTTTTTACCCCTATATCTGAGATTACATTGCTGATGAAATTCTCAGACGTCATAACTTTTCTTTTATCTATATTTCTACGTCAATGACGTAAGAAATCCAAAAATCTAACACATCGATACCATTGTTAAAAGAAAATAAACACAATATGTCCTTTTAATTATAGAGTTAATAACCATTTTCATTTTAAATGTTATTAGATGACAATATTGCTTTAATACATAGAAAAAACTGTTACTTGTCAAAACGTTTTTTGTTTAATTTTTAATTTTCAAAATATTTTATAAAATCTGTTCGTCCCTGCAATTATTCTCACTAACAATTAGATTTTTATTCTCACCTCATCGATAATGATCACTTATTTCCCCGAAAAAGTGCGTATAAACTGGCCCGAAAATCTCAAGGCGGGTAATAATGGCTTAGTATTTCCCCCTAATAAATAAAATAAGATAAAATAAAGAAAATAAGTGGTCATTTTCGTTAAGATGGGAATAAAGTCGATTCTAAAAAATCTCGTTTCGCTCGGGGAGCAAACTACTTGAAAATAATGTGCGAATTTATTTCTTTGGTATATAATGTACTATCATATTGCCAGGAAATATTATATTGAAATATTGAGTAGTACTGTTTATTCTTTTTGTACTTAAATAAAGTGATTCAACTTCTAAGTCGTACATTTTTTTAATAAATAAATATTATATCTATTTATAATTTCTTACCTTTAAAACTACGTCCGTTGAAATGTTATCGAAAATCTGAAAAAAATAATTTAATTTTATTTATTTATGTTATTTATTTTAGAGTAAATGAAAAAAATTAATTATATCATAATGATTAAAAACTTGGCATAGATAAATAATTGTACTATTAAAAATATTTATTTAGATAATTTAAATCTAGAATTATTATTATTTATTGATTTTTAACGAATAAGGTAAAGTTTCACGACCAAAAAATGATTTTATATATAAAATTTCAAGATATGATTCTATAGAAAAAATAAAATTTACCTATTTTGCTATGTTATTGAAAATATCTTACTAAGAATGTCCAGGCTTGAACTAAATGAATTTTAAAATGAGTCCGACAGGACGAGGTTCGGAAATAAAGCGATATACTTGTTAGTGAAAAATCCAGATTTATTTCTAAGTACAAGTTTAGAGTACGAGCGAGAGTGTCAAAACCGTTATGTCTCGATAATCAAAACAAGCCCGTATTTATAGGCTCAGCTGAGCGACGCCGAATAATAATTCGCGCGCGAAAATAAGGCGC
>UELX01005385.1:0-13945 GCA_900480035.1 Eupelmus urozonus | reverse complement strand
ACACAGTTGAAAATCGGATCACGCATAGACACAAGTTTTGTGTCTATACGTGATCGAGAAAAATTAATACACAAATATTGTGTACCAGTATGTTTTACACAGTAAATGTGTTTAAAATAATTTTACACAAGTTTTGTGTAGGTCAGTTTACTATGTAATAAAATTCGATTACACACAAAACGAGTGTAAATTAGAAGCAAATTTTGTGTTTTAATTGCACAGAATTTGTGTATTAAGCATCAATTTACACAAAACACACAATTTTCTACTGTGCAGTAATTATGGCGTAATTAGATGGCCTTATTATTAATAAAATTTTAGCAGTCTAATAAGAAAGTGAACGAAATTTTAACGGTTATTACTAATTAAATTTGTACCCGGCAACTACGTTGCATTCACATATTTCAAAATTAATTCAAACAAGTATCGGAAGATCTACGCTTAAAGCTTCTTTAACCACAATCTATCCAGCAAGTTTTCTCCTTTAATTTATGCAGAAGTCCAGCACTTCCCTTGCAACATTGTAAAGGCATTAATGTCGTCGTATACTTCGCTTCATTGAATTTTACACTCTGTAAAAGGGCTACTTCTATTTATTAAACAATAAAGAAGCAAAAACCCAACCCACCAGCAAAAAAGCAAAATCACCATCAAAATAACCAGCCAAACCTCTCTCAATTCACTAATCCCCGAGCACTCCATTAATTCACTCCCCCCAAAATAATCACCTTTTTACTCGGCAGTATCGCTCACAAAGCCCAGCTCCGTCTCGATCTACTCTCGTTGTACAAAATAATTAAATTTATCTAAAATCGAAAAGCAAAAGACACATCCTTACCCCTCCCCCCCAAAAAAAGGACTACATCGTGCTAACGAAAGCTAACCGAGCTCGAGGCTCATTAGTATGCGCCGCGCGTCCAGTCGCCCTCGCAAAAATGCCGCAATTTATGCATCCTGAAGTAATAAGCCGCAACGTCGGCGGCGCTCACGTACTCCCGTTTATATTTGCGCGAATAAGCAGCGGGATGAAGATACTAAATGCGCGCGTGTGGCTCGCCACGCTATCGTTTTCGATGAAGCTCGCGCGCGCGCCTTGCGCTTTTCCTTTTACTCCTGCCGACTTACAAGCGATAACTTCTCTCTTTCTTCTCCCGCGACTCGTTTTTTTCTTCTACGTCCGTGCACGTGCGTTTTGCTGACTTTATTAAAATTCTGGCAAGCTTGCGCGAAGCGTTCTTTTTTTTCCTTGATTCGTTTCGCTTTGCGCGCGGGAGAGAGCCACTGTATATCGGAAAACCGAGGAGATTTATCGCGAGTCGTCGTGTTTTATTTCCGTGATGCGCGAGCGAATTTATTTTTAGATCGCCTGGCTGGTATTGTGCGCGAGCGCGCGCGCGCCGGTTGTTAGCGCGCGCATGAACTTTGCAGCTAGACCGCGCGCGATTCACGCAGCTGAGGAATATTTGTACGAGAAAATGTTGGGATTTTGATTGTTGCTTGTGTAAGCTTTTTTTTATTGCAGTTTTAAGAGTGTTTTTTTTTCTGTACGATTAATCGTAGCTTTGGTTGGTATTTATGTAATTATTTTGTTGCATTTATTATTGATTATTTTACCTTAAATATACATTCTAGTATATGTAATGTTGATTATAAATTCACGAATATGTGCATAATTGGAATATCTCACTGATATTCAAAATATTTGACATCAATCTTTTATGTAAAATACTATTATTCAAATCACGCATTAAACACTCTGTAATAATCGAAAAAATATTTTCCTCCTCATTTTGCTGTGTTTTATATTCCCGTCTCCTCATGGCGCCAGTAACCTCGACTCAAAATTCATCAGAAAAACGTTAATTTGCAACATTAATAATACTTCACAAGGCGTTAATTAGCAATTGACAGAACGAGAATCAACTGTGCTAAACGTTAAAATAGCTCGGTATATTATCACCTAAAATATCCGCGAGTACAGCTGGCCGAAGGAATAAAAGTTTTTCGAAAAAAATATGTTTTGACACGCGTTTTCAATGATTCTGTTTTAATAACGAAGGTCTTATCACAAAATTTCGAAACATCGATACTCCAAAAATAAAACGCGCTCCTGATATTCATACTCCATTAATTACTCTTCAAATTTCATAATTGCGTTAATTTATATATAATTTGCTCCAGTTGTGACAGCGATCAAAACAACATCTTTTTGGAACTTCTGACCCAATTACACTTATATTTTTAAACTCGATCTCAAAACCGAAAAAATACCCTCATTGCAATTAACATCTCAACAAACAATACCCAAAACAAAATTATATTCTAACCTCTGCAAAGCACGTTTAGCAACGCTCCTAAACTCCGCTCCATCCACAACGCAGCGAAAGGAAGAAGGAGCGGCGAGAAAAATAGCATAGCTCGCACTCCTCAACAGAGAGAGTCGCTATCAATGTTTATCCAAATGATATGCGCCGCGAGTGTTGACCCTGATTTTTTGCGCAAACGCGCAAAACCGAGAGAGAGAGAAGCAGAGGCCTCGTGTATACGCGTGGCTCTCTCGCTGTTTGCGCTCGTTCCTCTTATATATATTTTCGATTTCGCCTGCCTGCAGCGCGAGTCGTCGCGATAAAATCTGCCTCCGCTGTCAGCGGGGGCGCGCTCGATGTTTAATATATATAAAGTTTTGTTGATAAATTGGAAAAAGCAAAGGAAAAAGAGCCGAAGGCCTCCTTTCGCCCTTATCTTATCGCCGGAACGGGTTTATATGTGTTTTAATATTTGCATTGAATATACGCAGACGTTGACAAAAGGATCGGCTTTATATTAAATGCGTTGCTGAAATAATGAGCTATCGATTCAATCGGCTCGCTTCAATAAAAGACGTTTTATTATTCTGCCCACGGCCCGCCCGGACATTCATTTAATTTTGATTAAATATTTGTACGAATTTAAATCTGCATTACAAATATGCAGCTAGTAAACTGCCTTAATTAATTGCATCAATAATAGTTTAACGCCTTCAGAATAAAATTTAGTCAGCCATTTGGCACTATTAATAAAAGCTTCCTCGAAATCGGCTAATTACAGATAACATCCGAAAATAAGCCGCAAAACAGCCGATCCCCAAAAAGCATCGAAAAGCCGCGAGGCACTTAGCGCGAAATTAACGACGTTCTTAGCGAGCGGCGCGTGGAAAAAAATTGCCCAATAACTGTCAGTTTCATCGACCCACTTGCTCAAATTACCCGCGTGCGCGTATATAATACACCGGAGAGCGAGAATAAAAAGGCGCAAGAGAGCAAAGAGCGATATATAGCGCTCTCGCAAAGAAAAGAAAGAAGAGCGACGACCGGAAAGTTTTGGGATCCGGTACTTGAGCGCTGACCAAACACATCCTCGAAGAGCCGCCCAAGGATGGAAATGATTACAGCTCCGCGCAGGCCGCGAGTAGTCGGGCAAATAAGGGCGTGTAACCGGGAGGGGGCGAGAATCGCGCGAGCGGGTATATATAGCGCAAGGATCGCACCGCGATTGTTATTACACCCGCCGGTACTTGTGTGCCGCTCTTTCATTTTTTTCTTCTCTCTCTTTTGCCTTCTTTTTTTTTCTGCGCCTCTCTTGCCTTGTGCAGCCTTTTTAAGAGATCCTGTTTGAGATGGCTCGTCTTGCGAGCCGCGGAGAGGGACTTTTCCTTTTTTATTCGCGAGTTTATTAAAGTTAATGCGGCTGATTCGAGGTGGGAGACGGGGACTCTTCAGGGCCGGTTATTAATAGAACGATTAAAAATGCTGATTTTGGAGTTTCGAGCTTTTATGGACGCGTTGAGGTGGCGGTATTGTTTGCGCGAGTTTAATTGCTCCTTCGAACGCGGAAGTGAGTATTAGAAATGTTTAGAGTGCTTGAGTTAGGTGCAACACTTTGTTTTATTTGCATTGCAGATTAATGGGTTAAAATAAAGTGTATTAATTTCGTACATTTGAAAACGTCTTCCTCCGGCATTAAGTTTTTCATATTTATCGCACCTAATAAAACATTCGCTTTCTAAGAATAACCGCATATTATTTAAACTATTTGGGCTCTAATTGCTCGCCTGTAGTTTTCGAGACGTATAGTCCCGAGAAACTGGCATTCGGCTTGAAAAATATCTCTCCGTTGCCATAACTTCACAAGATAAAAATAATCTCAAGTGGGACAAGGCTTTAATAAAGCGCCAGCCATGGAATTAACAAAATCAATTATTAGAAAAAACACCAGAAACGAAAAAACATCTCCCCTCCATAACCAATTTAATACCAACTCAATCAAACGCAAACAAACAATCGAAACATCGTAAATCCACGCAGCCACCCGCGCCGGCATAAAATCAAATTGACACCGTTAATTAATTTCAACCCAACCGGCACATATTCGCTTCCACTGTATGAACAAGCGCGCGTTCAAACAAAAGCCCGCTCTCTCACCCAGCTTGTATGTAAAACAATCGAAATCGCCGGCTCACCTGTCGCGCGCTCCGGCTTCATTGTTTGCACAATTTATTATCCCCGGCGCGAAGCGGCGCGCCCAGCGCCGTCTTTTTCCACCCGCAGCGCAAACACAGGCGAGACTAGCCCTTTTTCCACTCGAACGCCCTTCGTCCACCCTTTTTTTTTCACAAACCCCGCGCGAGTAATTGGCCGTTTAGCGCGATATGTCATGAATAGGGCGTATACATATACATAGGAACGCGCGGCAAATCAAATTACGCGCCGCTAATTTTAGGCCGCGGAGCGGCGCGCAGGCGCGTGGAGCTACTACGCCGTCGCGACGGCGGCATTATTCTCCCGGAGTGTATACACACATAAGGTGCCGCTACCGCTGCACGCCTTCGCGTAACCTCGGAGGTTAAATGACGCCGTAATTGAGGCCTAATTAGAGGCCGCGCGCAAGAGCGAGAAGGCGAAAAGAGAGGCGGACTCTGCGCCGGCGCGTCAAAGCGATTTAGCCGCGCACTCGAGAAAAAAAATGAGAAGGGGGAGATATTTTTGCGCGCGCGAGGCTTTAGGGCCGGATTTTTGAGCAATTAGGGAAGGACGCTTTTGCGCGGATATAATTTGGATTTATGGGGGGATGCATTAGCGAAGGGGTTTTTATGGGTTGCGCGTTATTTTAGGATGCTACGAGCTTTGTACAAATTAGTCCGGCGAATGGCTTGTGAAATTTATGGATTGGATGAATTTTTTTAATAATGCCAGTGGTGCGGAGTGCAGCGCCGCGCGCAATGTGATACGGGAAGTGGTAATGTGATGTGAAGGCTATTTTTAGCTTTGCCGTTTTTAGTGCTTGGTTCATAAATAATGATTATGAAAATAGGAATTGGATCGAGAAAATTATTTCAGTTTTGATTTCCGCGCTTGGTATATTAATGTGGATATAAGCGACACTTTTTGAGTCTAGACTTTTTGGCTTTCATTATACTGATTTGAAATTTTGCACTGTCTCAGCACTTACAGAAAATTATTCATTGTTTTAAATATCACCATTAAAAATAGATTATTCACGAAGATTTTATCAAACCAAATGTGGTATTGTGAAAAGATCGCTAAATCTATTGTTAAAAATTGAAGCTTATTGATTGTCCTGCTTTTGTAATGAGTTAGTCAACGAATCAGGGGGCATGAGAAGAACTGGTAACGGGAAATTCGGTCGAACGTGATGATGACAAGTTTATTGTGTCATCAAAAATATAATTCTTCGTTTGCAATTACCGATTGTTCTGTCTGAGCTAAATGAATAAGCCAGTTCGGAGAATCATTTTCATCCGTCCAAGGTTCGATCTTGTCCAGGTTTTCTTTTGTCCGCGGAGAATAAGACGGAAAAGATTAACTGAATTACGCACGTCATTTTAGAATAATTTAAAAGTGGTAGACTAATGGTTATTGTATTTTTTATCGGACATTTATTAGACGTGCTGAAAATCAAATTGTAATCGCTTCTGTCATTATAAAAAAGTCATATCATTATACGATAAAAAAATTGTATAAGAATTCGAACACATTCAAATATGTATTAAGTTTTAAAATCTAAAAATAAACTAAACAATTTTGTAAAAAAAAGGAATTATGTGCACTATGTCATTCATTATACACTTTTTTGCTTTAAATAATGAACTTCTTCATGTATAAAACATCAATTAATTTTTATTTGATTAACCAGAGTTTAAAAGATTTGCGCTATTATCTTGGCTAATTGCTCATTCATAGCGCAGCAATTTTGCACATTGCACTTTTTATAAACATATCAACTCGATAATTGACGTTGGTCACTGACTATAATGAAGATAATTATATTTGTAGTACTCAGCTTTTTAAGCAAATAAATTTTAAAAATAATAATGTACATATTTTCAATTCGTAGAAACAATTTTACACGCTATATTTTCTTAATTGTGTCATAAAGCTAGAAAAAATTATTATTCAATTTGTAATACGAAGTCTAAATACGGAAGTACTATTTTTAACTTATGTAAGGAAGTATATTTTCTTAGAAGTAATAACTGCATACGATTTTCTAAATCTTATATTTTTCTGAAAGATCTTGCTCATAAGTTATTTATTTAATTTTTATATTAACAGGTCGTATGCAGGATACAATTTATATACTCATTTTTGCTACATTAAAACTATTATTTCGTCAATATAACCTACAAAAAAACGAGTTTAATGCGGTATTTCACTTACAATTCGAATCAAGAATCAAAGTGCCTATAATTATCCCAAATTTTTCTCCCACCGCTGTAAAAAAACTAAAACAATACCACTCGCAGAACGAAAAAAACCAACCCGAGCAAAGTTTACGAAACGAAATTTCCCGCGCCAGTGCATACGCAATCACGCTTCGATTCTTATCCCACGTGTCAATAGAAAAAAGCTCCATATATCCCGGGCGAGCGGCGATTAATCAAAACAGGCCTCTCCCCTCTCTCGGCTCTGTCTTTCGATTTACGAACTCGACCAAGTCCGCATGCCTTTTACCTTTTCGGCGGCACCCACGTGCTGCGCGCGCCGCGCGCGTTTCTGTCTATATACATACAGCGGAGTACTTTAGGCGCGCGCAGGAGCTCGTAAAAAAAAGGCTTGCCGCGCGCCACCCCGAAAAATTCTTCAGTAGGGAATCGAGAGCAGTCGAGCTTACGCGCTCGGTATTGTTCAGGGGTGGATTTTTTTTCGAGTGTTAAGAGTTAATTTTTTTTTATTTTTTTAAGTGTGCAGTGTATTAATGAGGAAGTGGTGGGGATGTTCGTTACTATTTATAAAATCGAAGTTTAGATAGACTAATAGCTCCTGATTATTGATATTGTCAGCCTGGTTTCGATAATAGTTGAGTAGTCCTGTACTTAGAGTAATAAGTTAAAGTATTGGTGCATTTTAAAATAATCCATGAATTAGCCAAAGTAAACATCTTGATTAAATTTAGTAGTAGCCATTGGGATTTTCTTTCTCTAATTATCTCATAATTTACAGTACGTATTCTGCAGGTGCACTACTGTAATGAGACAAGCCACATCTTCAATTTCTATAAAATCTATAAACAACAATCATCGATTTAATTACGGTTAATACACTCGGATCTTAGAAAAATTCTCATCAATGAAAACTAAGCGACAATCATGACGAAGGAGAGTTTTGTCAGCCTTTCCCATAAACTTCACGGCTTCATCGTTCCCTTTCAATCAACCGGCAATCTTCTCGGCAATCATCCAGGCATCATCCGCGGAACACGTTCCCGATGAAATCATCAGAATTTCTCCGTAATCAGGACTGCAGGCGCAGCGACCGCACGCAACTGACCGCATTCGCGCGAGCTTCGCGCACGCGAAAAATGAATGCTCGCACCGCGATGCTGGATATATATATATATTGCCCCTTCGGCGAGCCTCCCAGCACGACGATGAAATGACTCTCTCTCGTGGTTGTGTAAAAAGGGCCGTAAGCAAGCGATTTCGTAATCCTGTGCGATTTTTCCTTGGCTGTGATTGCAAGTTTTTCTTGCATCCCCTTTCTTTGGTTTCGATTTGTTTATCGACTGTTTGGGATTAGGAATCGAAGCGGTAAAAATAATAACAAGTTTGACTAATAAGATATTCAATTTCTTTTACTTGAAGTTGTACAAAGTTCTTGAGTTATTGTTACATTCATATTCTTTTAACGTACCACTGTCTCCAATATCATTAACCCAAAAAAAACCGCGTCTTAATCTTTCACAAATTCCCACGCTCAGCCAGCCGCTTACCCCATCCAACTCATCAAAAGCCAAGAGATCGTCCCACCGGTAATTCATTGCGGACGCAACAAAGTCTCCTCTACAAATCGTTCGCACGCGAACTTCGTCTTCTCGCGGTAGACCGCGAAGACCGGCGAAAACGATCCCCCATCTCTCAACCATACACCTCAAAACCAAAAAAAAAATCCAAAACAATACCCTCATCACCTATAAATACAACTCAAAAATTCCTGTTTCCAGGTGAGGAGAGGAAGGAGGCGCTGACCGGTGGCGGCGGCGGCCATGCGCCCCGGCCCGCCGAGCACGAGCCGCCGCAGGCCTCCCCGTCGCCAGCAGCAGGAGCAGCAGCAGCTACACCAGCAGCAGCACCATCACCAGCAGCGCCAACCAACGGCCAGTCGGCTACGCCGGCGGCGTGGCCCGCAGCAACAACAACGGCAGCACCAGCGCTGCGGCCCCCTCGGCGTCTTCCTGCTGCTGCTGCTGGCCTCGTGTCCGGGCCGCGGCCTCGCCGAGCCGCCGGCCGCCGCCAGCGCCCTCGCAGCAGCAGCAGCAGCGCCACCGTCGCAGGATGTTGTTCAGAATGTGTCTCAACAGCAGCAACAGCAGCAGCAGCAACAACAGCGCCAACACCAGCCGAGAAAGCCCCAGAACCTCACGATCGGTTATCTCACGGCGATCAAGGGCGAGCTCAAGGACAGGCAGGGACTCGCCATCTCCGGCGCCTTCTCCATGGCTCTCGATGAGGTGAGGATTAGTTTTTGTATTGTATATTTGCGAACCGGTGAAGCCTGGAGAATATGATAGTAATTAATACAAATATTATCATTTTTCTTAGTATTAGTAACGTTGGATAAATTGGGCATTAGACCAACATATAGAGGTTTTAGAGCATAAGGAGACCAACTCCATTTTCACATATTCTTTATTTTAAAGAACAAAATGTAATGTTAGATAAATTAGGTTTGAATAGTACAGAATCTCAGAAGCACTAAAGTTGGATTGTCTAATTTTTAAAAATAAAGATGTTTGTTTTAAATAAATTTGGTCTCTTTATGCGATAAGCCGTCAATGATAATTAGTTTCGAATAACTAATATGTTTTGAGCGCGATACGTTGAGTGCATTAATTATTACTACACTAACTGTTTATGAAGTATAGATGAACTGAAACCCATACCTTGATTGATGCGATCGAATTAAATTATTTATGAAATTGTATTTTTTCCTTTGAAAAATGAATTAAAAGTACATACAGTTAGTTGCAGTATCCAAGGCCTTCTGTACACTTCATTTTTGTTTGCTTGCGGGTACAATACGCCACCTTGCGGTCAGTCAAGTGATTACTGATGTGTTTAGTACATATTAGGTCCAAATACATCTACAAAAAAATTACCAGAACACATTTAGATTGATATTGTGTTAATATTTCCTAAAATATCATGCTTCTTTAATATTGTTATAAAAAATTAAGTAAAAAATTAAATTCTATTTTAAATTTGAATCCGTTTTCAGATATTTGAGTGAATTTTCGAATGTACAAACTATGATAATATATTACTGTATCGAAAAACATGCTGGTATTTATTGAAAATTATTAACATACAGAAACTATCTTTCGATTTATATAATTACTTGTAAAATAGCTCAATCCCGCCAAAGACATATTGATTCAGCAAAAACAGTCGTCCGGTGACTACTCGATTCGTTAGACATAAAACAATACTGAAAAAAAGAAAATAATCGTAACGGCGGTCAAACGCGTTGCCGGTGCAATTTACGAAAATCATCCGCAAATACTCGTGACTCAACAAACATAACAGTATATTCTCTCTCCGGCGGGACCAGCGTTTCGCTCTCACATCCGACCGGGCGGCGCAAAGACGAAAGAGAGGTATACATACGGGGAAGCCGAAAAAGAAGATAAAATAAAAACGAGCGAAGAGCGGAGAAACAGCAGGACCCCAGAGCGCGGCGCCTCCGTTCGTTCCTTTTTCATTTTCGTTACTCGCGTGCGAGAGACTTACTCCCTCCTCTCTCTCTCTCCTTCTCGAGTAGTCTTTATCGGCTCGAACGATAAGCATAAATCTCGGCGAAAAGATGGGCTCGTCCTCTCCCTCTCTCGTGCAGCGCCGCTTTAAGGTAGTCCAGTGCTCCGCAGGTCTCTCTCTCTCTCTCATGTTTCTTCTTTTCCACGTGCGCGCCCCCACGAGTCGTCGATATTCTACGGACACACGCGTCCAGCCGCGTTTGCACTATACAGAGCGTAAAATATACGTATGTGTGTGTGTGTGCACATACACAAACACAGGCGAGGCGTAACCGGTGCCCGATTCGATTCCCACGATCGCGCAGAAGAGAAAGAGAGAGAGAGAGAGAGAGGGAGAAAGAGAGGGAGATGTAGTGCCAGAATAAGAAAAGACAAGTTGGAGGAGGAGAGAGAGAGAGAGCTGCGGTCGTGAGATCGGAGAGCCCGCGCCTGTGTATGTGCGCACGCGTGTGGATATGTGTACGGGGCCCCCGTAGGCAGCGGGCGCAAAATCATCGCGACGTTGGTCGAATTTATTTATAGATCGGGGTGGATGCGAAAACTGGATGTGGGCCATGATAAGAAGCTGATTTTTCTTTGCCGCGATTTTTTAATGCTAGACCATCGTCTATTCTAATATCTCATCAATTATTCTCTGTCTGGATGTAATTCAGCGTGCGTAGTTAATTTAAAATTTCTAGGAAGATTTATAAGTTTAAAGGTACTTTTGGGACTAGATTAAACCTACTTGTGTAAAACAATTTCATTGATAGCGGTTTTAAATACCTTCTTCAGACAGTATAAAACGCAGGTATCACACGCTCACCAGAAAGAAACACCAAAAAAACAAAACAAAACCAAAAAAAATCCCACTAAAATAAAAAAATATCCTCAAAACTACAAAAACTCGCAAAAGCAGCACCGCCATCCACTCAACCTGCAAAACTGCAAACCCTCCATGCGCTTCTCACATACACCCATCCACCTCCGCGCTCTCCACCACTCGCCAGGTGCCAAGTCTCGCCCGATCCGGCGAAGGTTAAAAATACAAAAATACCCGGCACGCAGGAGCTGCGAGCGCACTCGCCGGTCCGCCCACACATCTCCACGTACACCTATATATGCACACGTACACGTGTGTATCTGCTGCAACCGATTGCACCGCCGCCACCGTGAGAAGAATATTCGCAACCTGCAGGAGAGTGAAAGCGCTGCCGCGCGCGCGTGCGCCTGTGTGCATACAGCTATATATAGATAAGGCCTGTGTGCACGGACCGGCGCCGATTTTTCGGGTACCTCGCGCGGGGCCCGATGGGAATCTTATTCTTCGCGCGCCGGCCGTTTCTGTGTATTAGTCGGCGTCTTGCCCCTCGGCCCTTTCTCTCTCCCGTCCGTGAGCCCGCTGTGACTTATTGCGTTATAATGCCGGGAGGCTCGCGCGAGCACCTCGGGAGGGTGTATAGTTGGCTTTTATTGCGGGCTTTCGGTGCTTGCTGGAGGATCAAAAGGAAGATGATGGCGAGCGCGCTTTTTCAAGCTTTCGCGGGCTGTTAGTCAATTAATTATCTACGCGGAGCCTGATTCATTAACTTTCAATTGTTGTTTACGCGTAATTGAGGATGTAAAAAAGAATTGAGATCAACAACGGCGTTGTCATTGGGCTGATTAATTCCACAACGCGGACGCGGCATTAAAAAAAGAGCTCACGCCTCGGCGGCGGCGGCGACTAAGCGCGGCCAATTGAGCATAATACGTGCATGCGATCGTAAACGTCATATTTCTAAATGTCTCTATTTTAGCTATATGACGCGACGATTGTTTAGCAAGTCAGTCAGAAGTGAGATCTTTATAAAATCGTATTTATAAACTCGTACGTGCTGCGCAATAGCCACTCTGTGTAATTTGAAAGATTGCAAGGTCCCATTCGCGCATCAGCATTCCTCAAATGCAGCCGAGCTTTCAGTGTCTTCTCTGCTGCTGGATTCGTTTTTGATCTAGAAGTAAAAGAGCGTTTGTGAAATGTTGCTTTTTGTTGGAAAATTTGGAAAATTAAATTTTTAAGCTTATTGATAAATATTGAAAAATTAAATAGTTGTAAAAATTATTATACCTGGATAGAAAACTAATCCCTAATTAAGACCTACATACCGGTTGTCTTGTTGATATAATTGTGACTATCTATGATTAGACCTAACTAATTAAATTTCTATCTACAAACGTTCGTATTCACAATTAAAAAACCTCAATTCCTAAGTAACTCTGCACATGTTTACTCCAAAATCGGCGTCGCGTCGTTAAATTACTCCGCGACTTATTTACATCGCGGACCTCAGCCGAGCACATACATACACATATCGGCGCTGCGTTCTTACGAAAGTCGCCGATTCACCAAGATAAGAACCGTCTCAGCTCAGCTCCCTCACGGCTCTTTCTCGAACATCAGATTCCGCCGAGCGAGCGTTTTGATGTTTCTCAATAAGACTCGCATCTTGTCTGTGTATGTTGCGCGCTCGGCGAAACATTTATACCGATCGGCCTGTAAGAGTATATATTCATACGCAAAATTTAGCGGACGTTTACGCGGCGGGAGGTAAGACGGCTTGGTGAGAAAAATTCTTTAACGCCGCGGTGATAAAAAGGCTTTCAGTTGATCGGGAGTGTTATGATTTTATGATGGGTTAAGTTAGTCGCTCTGTGAGCGAGAGGGGAATTAGGCTTTTTACGAGGAGATTACTGGAATAGCGATTGTAGGTGCGAATGTACTTGGTTTTTTTTTGTTGTTGGTGGTTGATAAGGATTTTGCTTGGATAAAATTTTGATTGCTCGTAAATATTCTGATTATATTTTAGGTTGTATGTGAAATTGACGGTCGGCTTCATGCTTCGCATGGCAAGAATAAAATTATTTAATAAATGCAGTACATTACTGTAATTAACCAGAGCTTATTTGTCACAATATATCGCAAAAAACTGCAACTTATACATCGAACAACGTTTAAGACACGACAATTCGAGTACCCACCTCCTCCGAACCCAAAAAGGTTCAATCTCCAGCGGCGAGCAAGCTAAAAGCCGTAAATTTTTCTGGCGCGAATCCAAAAAAATACACACACTCCACGACTTTTGCGACACATATCGGATCTTTCATACCCAAAAAAAAAGAAAAAAATACATAAAAAAACAAAAATAAAAATAACCCATATCGGAGTCGTCGTCCCTGAAGCTTAGCGGCTCTCTCTCAGTTATTCTCTCCGAGAGTTTGAATGCGTGCCTGCTTGCTGGCAGTGTATACGAAGCGACTTGTACACGACCGGACGCCCTTCAATTACTCGAAAACAGGCTGATTGGTAAAATCGAGTCGTTGCCGTGCATTGGCGTAGCCGCGCTGCCGCCGCCACCCGCGCACTCGCATCATGCGGGACGTGTAATATCGAGATGCCTTTATTGAACTGTATATAAGCCGTGTACGTCGAGCCCTACTACTGGGCTGTGTCGTTGGCTCTTTTTGAAATGGGTTAAATATTTTTTGAGAATTAATGTTTAGAGATAACGTTTGTTGTTAAATATAGAGTCGAAAAGTCCAAAAATGAGTGAAAATTCACGATAAAGTAGTGAATTTTTACTATTTTTTAGTTCAGAATGCTCCACTAAAGAGTAAA
>UELX01005384.1:0-13950 GCA_900480035.1 Eupelmus urozonus | reverse complement strand
ATTTCAATCAAATGCCATTTTTTGCTACGTTGCAATAATGACTTAAAAATTTGTATGGAGGTAGAGTATATCATTACAGAGGGCAACTATGTCCTGGATTTTCTTATATCGCAATATATTTATTTTTATGGTAAAAAAACTATATAATTTGGATATGTCGATAAAGTAGGACTATTAGCCCCTTTAAGGTATATGCGTAAAAAATTGTAGTTATCTTTTATATTTGTATGAGAATAATGTTTCTAAGTACTCCTTAGAATGCGCATTGAAAAGTGAATTCAAAACATGCATTTTTGTAAAAAGTACCTAATTTTTACAAAAACGTAATTGGCTGTAAATTTACGAATTTCCAATTTAATTATAAAATGCTATTGCAGATTTTTAACAAAATAATGTTCTTGTTTCAAAGTAAAAAAGAAATAAAAAATCGTATTAAATTGTATTCCTTCAATAAAACCCTGTCCTTTGAAACAATTTTAGTATAAAAATATTTTATTCAACAACAATTATTTGTTTGATGTAAACATGAGCTCTATAGGGAAAATAATATAAAATATTTTAACAATTTTCGGTCAGTACGTTATTATATTTTAGTAAATTTTTATTTATGCATTGAAACAAAAGTTTATAAATCAAAACTATATTTATTGAAAAAAAAAAATTATATTCAGTTTATTAGATTTTTTATTTCTAATTTAGATTATTCATTTATGATATAATAATTATTATGTAAAACTTTACTCCTTTTCAACTAGTCCACTATCAGAAAAAAATAAAAAAAATTATAAAAAGAAATTTTTAGTATTTATTTATTTCTTAATTGAAGAAAAAATGACAAATAACAATTCAACACAATTGACTGCAATACTGAAACATTGATTATGAGTAGTAAAATAATAGCAAGTGTTTCTAATAACAATGAAAAATCACCAACAATACACACTTTATATCGCACATATACTATTTAATCGGCATTATAATGATAGTACAGTGTAACTTCAATCAAGTTCAGAAAGAAAATATACCAGTCATTTCTGAAGCCTCCAGTGAACTCTTAATAAATTTTCTATCGAGAAAAATCAAATAAACTTTTTGTATGACTTTAGTATAACGATAAAAGCAATTTCAATGGATTAGTTTATGTTAACAAAGTGTCAGAGAGTAAAAAGTTAATCAAAGAATACATTTAAGTGATTTATCAAAGGCTATTCTATTTTTAATAATTGTTTTAATAACTCTGAAGAAAAATTCACAAAAAAATTACAGATTCAAATTAACATCAAAAGCTTTTATGACAGATTAAAATTTACATTTTATTCGGTAAAATGATTTCCAGCATATTTGTACCAATAATTTTTATTTTTAGCTTAGTGAATAATTGCAATGCTGATGATGTTAGTATATATGAAATACTTAACACTTCTGTGTTGAATGCGATTAATATTACTATAATTATTTTAGGACTATCTTAAAGTAAGAATTGAAGATATTGTTGTGGAGTTCGTAAATACAACATACTTTGATGAGGATACACTTGACATATCTGTAAATTACATGGCTAAAGGTCGTAGTACTCTAAGCATAAGAATAGACATAATTGAAGATCTACCATCAGACTTAGATGTTAGTATATCTAAAATTGTTAATTTATTAACGATTTTTCCAGAAATATTTACCGCGTTGATAACAATATAATTATTTTTTTGTTTCATCAAAGATGCGGATAAAAGTTTGGGGTCATGCTTTTGGTCATTATAATGTACCTACTGGAATCGATATGGATTTTAGTGTGTGTAATAAGAAATTCAAAAATTATTTTTTAGACGCCGTATTTGAGAAATTAGGACTTGATACAAAATGTCCACCTAATAAGGTATGAAAGAATTTATGATAATGTTTTTCTTATTAAATTTTCTATTTATGGATATTTAAGACGATTTAAAATATTAATAAGTTTATTATATATTGTTTAAACATTATTAAAAAACTTTAATTCGTTTTTGTCTTTCTATTTAGGGAAGATATGAAAATTATGATTTTGAAACTGAAGTCAGTGGATTTCCTTTGCACGTACTTCCTGGTTTTCGTCTTCTTATTGAAAGTGAATCACATTCAAAAAGTATATCCTTAATGAAAATTAAAAGTTATGTTCAAGTCATTTAATTTATTTAAAAAAAAAACGAAAAATATTAATTTTAGTTCTTAGATTAGCTTAAATTATTATGTAATGAATATTCAACTATCTGCAAAATTTATATAATGCGTCGTTAATTAACAACTCCGAGCATTATCACAACTGATTACAAAAAGAAGACATACATAATATTTCACTAATGAACTGTATTCAACTTTTTATTAATAAATAATAAAACTTTTGGGAGTATAAATGCCAACGTGTATCTTTATTTCGGAGAAGACTGCTTCAAACTCTTAAAGTGAGCACTCTAAATAATTGTTCTAGAAAATAAATTAATTATATATTTATTGTCTTTCGATAAAATTGTTAATATGAATGGTTGTAAACAATTTAATTTTTTATTAATTATAAGTATTTTAAAAATATTTAAGGATGCAGAGGGCGCTGAAGTAAGTAATATAGTATCGATATATTGTATTAATAATTTATAAAATATAAAATATTTTTAGTTACATTAATATAACCTTATAGGACTCTTTAAAAGTCAAGATTGAAGACATAATTTTAGAATACGTAAATGGGACGTACTTTGACGCAGATACTTTTGACATATCAGTGAATTATAAAACTGATTCCTTTAATACCATGAATCTACAATTAGACATAATTGAGGAACTACCAAAAGATGTTTACGTTAGTATCATTTAAATATATTTTACAATTTTTGTTTTTTTTTTTATATTACTTTTTAGATTATAACAATAACATTTAATGTAAATAAAAAATCTAATTCTTCTTTATTTTTATAACTGAAAAGATAAAATTAATTGTAATGGGGCGAGGTTTTGGACAATATAATGTACCGACAGGTGTATCAGTTGATGTGAACATTTGTACCAATAAATTAAAAGAACACTTTTTTCAAACTTTGTTTGACTATATGGGTTGGAATGGAGAATGTCCTCCGAAAAAGGTATGTTATTGTTAAAATATTATATTGTGGCTCAATCTTCTTAATTTTATTTAAGTAACAATAATTTTTCTTTAATTATTGTTCAAAATTTTAGGGATCATACAAAACTGAAGACTTTGATCCTAATGTAAGTGGATTTCCTATACGAATATTACCTGGTTATCGTTTTCTTATCATTGCCGAGGCCTACTCAGAAAGAATAAGTTTGGTGAAAGTCAAAAGCTACGTACAATTTGTTTAAGTCAATATTGTAATAATTCATTATTAAGATCCACAATTTTAAGTTTCATAATTTCAATAAATAAAATAGTCTTTGTTATTTCAAATTTCAAATTGTAGAATAAGTATTACGAATGCTTCACAACTTGATTAAAATTGTTTTTCGTTTTCTCAATAATAATCCTTCACAACTGACCGAATTATAAATTTAATCTTGAAAATCCTATTACAAATGTCAATGAGACATTCACGTAACTCCCAACCGAAAGCTAAGAACGCAAACACATGCTCATTCTGACAATCGAACGACAGCCGCGGATTAGTCAAAATATTCCACTTATAGCGCCTAATCCGCTCCCAACCTGACACAAAGCCAAAAAGAAAATCCATCCACAAATCTTCATTATCAAAAGTATCTCAAACACCCAGCATCAAATTATAGCGTCAAATTCTCCACACAATCCCACCAAAAAAAAACAGTATACCTCCTTGAACGAGGCGAGAAATTGAGCGATACACTGGCTGAAAACCAGATTACTCAGCAAGCAAAAAAGACGAGCCGAGCCACGGTCATAATAAAGCGCCGAGGACCGGCCGTGTTTGCAGATACGCCGAACAAGTATGTTCGCAGCGGCGAAAGAGGAACGAAAACGAGATACGGGGAAACGTGTCAGTCGTCTCGGGCGATTCCGCCGAGGTAATCCCACAGCGCGCTGGGCCAGGTATAATCCCAGGAGGCCTATCGCGTAGAGGAAGATAAAGTTTGCGCTCGCGCCGCTTATAAAGCTACCTGTAAGCGCGCCAATATGGATGGGATTAGCGAACGAGTGCTGACGGACTTGTAGAAATGCTAATTTTAGTGGTTCGCGGCCTGTTTTTGGTTAGGATGGGTGGGAGAGGTGGTGATGGTTGGGAGAGTGGGGATGGAGTTCTGGAAGAGTGGGGTTTGTTGGACTGTTTTGTGGATTGCTGGTATTTAGACAAAAAAGTGGTGTTTTTGTATTGAAAGACTGTATATTATATGATTTCTTTTAAATGGTATTTTGAAGTTGTAATAACTGAATTTGTCATAATAATATCGTTCTTGATTCTATTTGAAGTATTTTATTAATCAAAAAGAAACGACTATTAGTGAAAAAAGTAATTGCGATAGTTTTTTTCGGTACCGAGCGTACCAAAACTTTTGAAAGTATCTCAAATAAAACGAAAAATTTATAAGTATATATATATCTAATTTTTATTTTTTTTATAAAATTGACGACTAACTTATATTTTTTTATTAAGCCTCCCAAGATTAATAAAACAAAAATACCAATTAAAGTAAGAACCTAAATAATTAGAAACAAGCCTATTTTGATCACCAAAACCCCAGTATCCACCTTTCCCTACACCTATATCATCTTACCGCCATTTCTCAAAAACAAGAAATAAACAAAATTTGCACGATAAAATCCAACTTAACCTTGATCCTTTAAAACCTCTCAACCACGCTCGCGCCCAGCGCGCTCTAACCAGCTTCATAAATTTCGAAAGATTACATAAAGCTCTCCTCTCCTCCTCCTCCAGGCTCGAAACGAGGCGCACGGTCAAATTAAAGAAACACGAAAACAAGAAAGCCAAAGCAGAGGCGAAACAGCGCGCGCCTGCCGCAAGAAGAAAAATAAGACGAAACAAGACGAAGAGGAGGAAGAAAAGAAGAAAGAAAACGAGTTCGCGTTAGGCCAGACGCCGGGTGGTAGTGTGTCTCTCTAGCCTTAGGTACACACATGGAAATGTGTCCTGGGACCGGTTTCTCTCTCCACCTCCCCCTTTTTGTCCGTCTACCCTATTTGCTAGCTGCAGCCTGGCTGCAGTTTCACGGTAAGCGATGTTTAAACATATAACGGGGCCCCCGCCTCGCCTGTGTACCCGGTTAACGATGGGCTTCTTGGTAGCGCGACTTTTTCTCGGGTGTGCTCTCAAGCTAGACTGGAGTTTCGAGGCCGAGCTCCTTTTTGCGAGCTGGCTGTGTCGCGAGGAGTTGGCTTTGATGGAATTGAATTATCGAGTTGGTAATTTGATTTTAGATGGAGGGGTATTTTATCGGAGGTGTCTTGGAGGTACTTTTTTTGATGAGTTGAGTGCTGAAGTGGTTTTGTTATTGAATTATTTCTGTTCAGTCGCGATGACATTTCTCTTTATGAACTAGTTGCTAATTAGAGGACAAAATGATATTTTATGTAGCTCGAGAAATGAACAAAAAGATAATTAATGAAATGGATGCTTTTTATTATACCTAATTGATCAGGCTCTAGTTATAACACAATTAAAACCTTAACAAATTTCACAAAAAAAATTATCCATTCTCACCTCAAACCAAAAGATCTTAATTACACTCCACCCCAGCTAACCCATCTCCACTCCGCTCCCTCATTCCTCGTTAATCCACCTACCCAAACCCAACCCAGAAAACAATGCCTAACGCGTCCCATACAGCCAGCCGAGACGGAGCCGCAAAAGTCGAGCCTGAGTATCGACGGTATGCAAAGCGGCTCAGCCACTCTCTCGAAGCTATACACACACAGCCACCTCCGTACCTCGCTATCTCCTATATACACCCCGCTAATGGGATACTCCGCGCAGCCAGCTGAAGACATCAAAGCGAGAGGAGCACATAGGCGAACAATGCAAAAATGGAAATATCAAAGCGTTATCGGCTTTCTCACGCCGGCGCGACTCCCAGGAAGCTGCCTATTACGCGCCCGCCGATTATTCTATTACTATCTCGATCTTTTTTTTTCTTCGCTCTCGAGTAGGTGTTTACAGTCGGAGTTTCGAGTGCGCGTATGATGAGTGAAAATTGTTTCTAATTGCGTGGAGTGCTTGAAAATTTTTGATTAGGAACGTGTTGACGGGTTTGGGTGATTAAGGGGATAAGTAGATGGGTGAAAGTAGTTCTGCGCGGTTTTTCGAAAGTTTTGTTGCTTGTCGAGTATTGCTGGCAGTTGTCTAGACTAGATTCTAAAATTATTAATTTACGCGTAGCTGTTAAATTAATGATGCCAAGACTTAAGTAGAAAAAATATGCTAATAACCGAAACTTCTATTAGCCCCA
This sequence comes from Eupelmus urozonus, assembly GCA_900480035.1. Lineage (NCBI taxonomy): Eukaryota > Metazoa > Arthropoda > Insecta > Hymenoptera > Eupelmidae > Eupelmus > Eupelmus urozonus. The sequence goes on along the minus strand of UELX01005384.1, from coordinate 7,527 downwards.
TCAATTGAGAATGCAGAGCTCAGGGGATCAGAACTATAGTTTCACGAGGGATCGCAAACGTAAACCGACGATCAATCAAACTGCTCCTCATCTCTTCCCCTACTGCGCGAAATCCGCCACCTTATTATTCCCTTTTCTACTTTATCTCTGCCCGCTAATCTTCTGCCTGTCTGTTTTGCTGTCTGTCTACGACTATATCTGTCCGTTCTTTTTCTTGGCATTCTAAATGCTTCCTCGCCTCGCGTACGAATAAGGAATTAAGCGTCTTTTATAGAGGATGTTTTCGGAACTTTTTGGACTCTGGAGTGTGCTTCTTATTCGTGAGTTAGTTTGATAAGATAAGTGCTGAAACAATTGAATGCTTGCTGAATTAATTCTGTAGTGGATGAATTATTCATGCGCTTTCTCTGAGGAAATTATTAATATACGACTTTGGTATAGTTTCTGGTTTGGTTTTGCGATTAAGTTTGTAAAAATGATAACAAGTTTTGATAGCAATTTAATTTTTGTAGACGTGTAATGTATAGTTTAGTATAACAGAATAATTTAAAAAAATAAAAATTTATCAACATCCAATTTTTGTATATCAATTAATAATCACTTTGAAGTAACCAGTTTAAGAAGGACTTGACTACCTTATCAACACCATTCCTTAAATCATTTTATTTACACATATCAAGAATCCGTCTTCCTTCCTACCAACCTCATCCTTCTTAATCACCTCCTGCTCCATTTTATTTCATCTCAACACACAGCACCACTTCACCGTCCCATAAATCCAATATCACTCTACCAACCCATTTTTCCATTCCCACAAGCCAAATTAAATTTCGCGCATTAAATTCTCAAAACCCGCGCCTCGGCTCCTTATCCGCTTCCCAACATCGCTCCTCCCGACTCTCTCCAACCTCGCAGCTTCCCCTGCAGGGCAAACATAAGGCGAATTCTCGCGCCCGGCCTTTGAAACAGGAAAGAAACGCGCAGAAAGAGTATCTTTCTCTCTCTCTCTCGAGGCAAGATCCTTTTCTCCGCTGCGCTCCCTATTGACAAAGACGTTGCTTGGGGAGCAGGATAAAGAGCCGGAGAGGTGAGAGAGAGAGTGAGAGAGAGAAGAAAAGATCCGTGCGCGAGAGAGCGTGGAGCAAATGAACCGGAGGGTGCTTAAATATTCACGCCTAACAGATTGCGGGCCCTCGATCTGACGTCCTGTTTGCTGGCTCGTTCTGCGGTGTACAGGCTCGTGGAGAGAGAGAGAAAGATGTGGGCTGATGGAGGTATGGGTGGGAGGCTGTGCTAGTGAGGCGGTGGAGGAATTAGGGCTAATTGGACGTAAATCGCCAGAGGTTTTTCATTTGGAAGGTTTCGGTGAGCGGTTGTTTGTATGGTATAGGTTTTATGGGATTGAGTTTGGGTTTATTGAAATAAAGCTGCTTTTTCTTTAGATTGTTAAGTTAAATAGACTATGAGAAAGTGAAAAAAGAAACTTTACTTTAATAAGATCCGATACAGATACCCGAAAAATATCACAAAAATGTGTATGCGTGATATTTACGAATATCGATTATCATTTAAGAGGTTTTTAAATACAATAGCCCTAATGGCTCTACTATTAAACTTTATCGCTTTATCAAAGGAAATATTTCCTTATGGATAAAGTTACAATTATAATAAAACATTATAATTTAAAAATAGTAAGATAAATTACCGATAATGTAATAATTTACCATCAGAACCATATTGAGATGACCCAATTAATACAAAACATAAATCAATCGCAAGTAAAAACGACCATCTTATTTTAAGTTCATTATAGAAACGAAAGTTCCCAACCCGCGTCAACATCAACGATCAACCGATCTTCCAAAAAGTACTTAAAAATCCCACACCCGCGTCACAATTCACGAATCACCCCAGAAAACTAATTCCAACTTCCGCCTCTTAGACCAAAATTAATTCCAAAGCCACGCTTAACCTCAACAAAGCCTCATCGCCTTATCATCCCCTCCCCCCTCTCCCCCCTCCTCCAACCAAACACGCGCAAAATCTCCCATTAACGGTATTAATTCGCTCCCTTATTCAGTCTGCGAGAGCCGGCTCGTCAAATCCCCCCACGCGACTTCGGTAATTGATAACCGATGTATAATTTGATATTCCAATTAAAGCCAGAGGGCGCGCATTATGCTCGCGCCCGGCATTATGTACCGTAATGCCCCGGCGTCTGACGAAAACTTTTCGGAGCCTCTCCCCGCCCGTCGGGAGGGGACCGAACGAGAAAGCGACGGATTCGAAGAGAGCAGGTATATAGAAGGGAAGCGCGATTCATAGATGCGTGGGTGTGTGTGCAGCGCCAAAGTTTCGGGATGTTTGAAGTTGCTGGGGCGAGTGTCGGAGAGGATGTGTGACAGCCCCGAGGGATGGAGGGATTTTTCACTGGGATGATGATAATGAAAGTTTGATTCGGAGGAGAAGTCGGAGCTGTTTATCGAGGGCACGGAAAATTTGGCGCTAAATTTAGCACCGGGGGAAGTTGGATTTTTGGGGGGAGTGGGGGGCTAATGCGGTTTTCGGGTTCGGATGTGGATTTGGAGTGGAAGAATTAATGGCTTGGGGAAGATTATATGTGTTTTTGGAGTTTTGATGTTGTCGTAAGGTTGTTGATGGAAGGTTTCTGTGTTTGGGTGAGTTTCTACTGGATTATGTAAGTTTTAGTGTGATTTCCCACTGGGGATCACTTTGGTTTTAATATTGTGAAAGCTTCAAGTTTCAAATCAAAGATGAATGATGGGAAGTTTAATCTTTTGGTCAACTGCTGTAAGTATTTTTTTCGTTCAGATGAATTGAAAGGACATTTATCGGACGCTTCATTAGTTTTTCTTTACTAAAAAAAATTGTATAGGTCAAACAAATAAAAAAATACCGTGTTGTATAAATTAGTGTTAAATGTTTTCACATTCTCGATGCAAATTTTTTTTTAAACATATGTTATGAGCAACTAATGCACATTGCATTCAATGTATTGCAAAATTACATTAAATTTAATATAAATTTTAAAAAGTTCTTTTACTAATCCAAATACATTAAACTTTATAAAATTATGCGTGAATTTTCTTTTTTTTTTTCTTGTTACCATTGGTGGATCGACCGTCCGTTTTTCTCTCCCAGCGCTGATTAGAAAAGGTTGACCCTCACTATACGAAAAATAGCATATACAGAATGACATAGGGAAAGCCTCACATCACTTATCGATATTGTACACTCGGTAATAATTCTATCGGTGGAATTGTTAATTTGAACTTTTTAAATTTCTTTGAGGTAAGGTTAGTCAAGACGTGTTTGACGGTCAGAAAAAGTGCAGACCCAACCAACATCTTAACAAGAATTCTTACACGACTAATTCAATCCAACAGCTAAGCAACCAATGTAACTCCCCACATAAACAGTCTTAATCTCCTAGAGCCATAACTCGCCCAATACAAACTAACAACTCAATGTAAATCCGCGTTATCTTACCTACTAATTGTCCTACGATCGAAAACCGGCACCGTATCGGTAACCGAACCACCTTCTCATTCGCTCTTCCAATGTGACTATCGGCAATTTCGGCGCTCGGCGCAATTAAACGGCTCGACACTTAACCCAACGATTCAATCGAGCCGCTCCAGAATCGCACCGCTTGTATCTTGTACAAGCGACGCCGAAGTGGGATTCGAAGCTGTGCGAGAAACCCGCGCAGCCCGATGATACAATTAAACGCGCTGAGCTGACTCGAAGAGCTACCGAGACCGGGTTTATTGCGCCGTTTCGAAATCGGGCCGAGGTTTTGTCAGTTCAATTTGCAGTTTGTTTTGGATCTTTAGTGCGGGATCTGGATTTTGAAGATGGTTAGTGGCGGATTTGGTTTTTTTTTGGAATGATGGTTGGTGTAGAATTGAAGGTATGCGGAGTTTAAAAGCTGTATAAACATTTACGATCGTGATGGAACCAGATAATATGCTGTTTTAACTCGATAATTTGCTTTGGCCATTCGCTTTATCAAAACCTTAAATACATTACCGATCAACTCATAAAAGCAGCCGATTGACTAAAACATTCCGCCAAATCGACAAACAACATTTTCAATCCAAGCTACAAGCAACGAGGCCCAGTCCCATAAACCACCCGAGCCACCCTAAATCTCCTTAACAATCCAAAGATACCAACCCACCTCTGTCTCACGTTTCCTCGTTACATCGTCCTGAAACAGAAAACCTCCGAATGCGAGAGAAAGACTCGCTCACGCGATCACCGAGAAATCCACGCAGCGCGAAGTCATCCTAGAGATGTAATCTTCGTCAGACGGTACGCAGCAGAAGAAGAAAGGGAGAGAAGGAGAAAAAGAGAGGCGGAATAAAAGGAGACGGACAGATCGTCGAGGAGATAGGGCGAGCCGATATTAAGCCTCTCTCTTCCGATTCCCTTTGGGCACAATCTTGTTAGTGTTAACTGAACGCGCGCGCGAGCTACCGAGGAGAGGGGCGCAGTGTCGCGTGTGTGTGTGCGTCCGAGAGGTAACTCGATCTGTGCCCGTCATCTCTTGAGAGGGAGTAGGATGTGCGTTAAGGAGGTACTATATTTCTGGCTGGTTTCGTGGAAGTGATGATTCTTTTTTTGGGAGGTGGAGAGGTGTTTGTTGGATTTGGGTGTACAATGCGATCTGGGGAGTCGGGGATGGGAAGGGTAAATATTTATGAAGGACGATGACGGCTAGAAAGGTGCGGGTGGGAATTAAATTTAGATTAGATGAATCATGCGTGTTGTGAGGCTGGTTTTTATGTGATGAGAAAGGATATCATAATTTCTTTTTCGCAAAATTATGCAGAATTATTCAAAATACTATCCATTATACATTTAACAAAGAACAACGTCCCAATACCTCACAAAAACCTACAATTCACAATAACTTTAAACCCTCGCATCCACGCACTCACCCACCCAACAAAAAAACCCCCAGCCACTCTCACCGTTCAAAGCATCCGCGTAACGAGCGGCATTCCGTTCCGCATCGCGCGCTCCTGTGGCATTAGCCGCGATTCCCGGCCGATAGCATAACAATCCTCTCTCTCCTCCCCCGCATAGGAGGCTCGCATTCTGCCGAGTGTCCTCCCGCGCTTTTCGAGGGATCCTCCAGCTTCTTCTTCCAGCCGAAAGCGGCTTTCTTCGGCCAGACTGCGCGTCGTTAGCGTCGCGCATGATTCTGTCTTTGTGCGTGGGTGTACCAGTTTTCCGATAAGCCTGCAGCTCCGGCAACGAATAAATGATCGAGCGCGCCTCATACGTATGCAATTTTCCGCGGCGTAATGGCTGCAGATTGCGGCTGTGTTCGTTTTCGTTTTTTCTTCGGTTGGAGTGTGTGCAGAGGGGTGGGTGAGGTAGTTGAGGAGGTGAGGGCGTAATGGTCTTATTTGGATGTAAATAAAATTCAAAATTTCAGATTGGAGCTTGATGGCTGTTGCTGGGCCGCGGAAAGTAGCTTTAGAAGAGCGCTGGAAGTAGATACAACATAGTGCTGACGGATATGAGGAATAATAAAACCGTACCGATCTAATGCTAAAATCATATTCATTTCCTTTATAATTTTAAAAACTAAAAACTATTAGAAAACCTGCCAAAACCAAACTATCCCAGCCACCACCATCTCTCCACAATCTCCTTTTTCCAGGCACCAGCGTCCACCATAATCCCACCGATCCTCAACGCGCTCCGCTGCACCGGCGCGATCGCGCCCGTAGCTCATTGTTCAGCCGGCGACTTCCACGGGCCCCGTAAATCATCCGATCCTGGCCGGCAGCCGCCTAAATATCGATTTAGCAGTTTGGCAGAGGCGCGCGTTTAATTTTCGGGACCGGGCGGCCGGCCATGCGGTGCACACACGCGCGGCCAGATATAGGGCTCGCTGCACCGTTAACCGCTAATGTCGGCCCAGGCGCGCCGTTATCGCCGTATCGATTTCGTATTAAGAGAAAATGTCTAAGCATTAGGCCGTGAGAGAGAGAGATGGAGCCCAAGCGCGCCCTTCGGAATGGCTCAATTTACTTTCGAGCGCGAGATGCTGTGGAGAGGGGGGGTAGGTGCGAGCTGGATGGGTATCGGTGTGGCGCGTGGGTGTTATAGATTTTATATGGGTGGGGAGGTGGGAGAGGGGCAATTAGGCTTTTTATCGGGGAATGCGGGTGGTGTGGGGTGGGTGGACGCAAGAAGTTTATCTGGTTTTGAGTATGGCGACTGGGTGCAGGGATCGATGTGTATTATCGATCGGCTTGGGTAAGGTAAAGGAATGGTTATTATGTTAGTGCAGTTTAATGGGGTGTATATTGATAATTATTTTTTTTAACGCAAAAGCAACGTGAAAGAATTCATTTTTAGATTCATATTTTTAATTATTTTTGTCAATACTCAATGTTTTTGAAAAAATTTTTTCGTAAATTTGAAAAATGGGAATTCCTACAATTGAAGATTGCTTTTATTATAACGATATAGGTCAAACACCTCTTAAAACGAGAGCAACTCTCATAAAAATATCATCGAGGCATGCATTCAAACAGTCCCAGCGCTCCATCCACAGAAAAACTGTTAAAACCTTTTAAAATTTTATACGCAAATAGCATTCATCGCTCCAGCTCTAACTACCTATAATCTCGCTCCCTCAAAAGCTGCTCGAACGACAAAAAAAGTACGATCCCTTCAACCATGAAAAAAAGCGTCAAATTTATTTAGCAAGAATCGCACCCGTTATCAATTTTATACCTATATACACTTTACGTCAGCCCGCGCCCTTTCAGTCTACGGAAGGCTGCATTAAAAGCGGAATTCTCCGGCGCACGCTCAATTTGCGGCGGCGCTGGCTTTAAACGGAATCAAAGGAACTTTGCGCTCGCGGACTCGTAAAAATGCGATCGGAAGATAAAGGAGCGAGACGCGGGGAAGGAGCAAGAGAGAGAGAGAGAAGCTGTATATAAATGCGTCATTGATTTTTATGTATACGGGCTGTAGGACTGTGTTGCAGACGCATAACGGACGAACGATAAAACGACTAAGCGCTTGCTGGAGATCGTTTTGTTGCGAGTCGTGCGCGCGTGCTGGTTTCTTTAGCGGCTGCGTTTTGGAAAGTTTATGAGGAGGTTCGGTGTGGATGGTTTGTTAAAGATTGTTGTAAAATGTTTAGTAGATGCTGATATTGTATTGCCGAAGCCTAAACAACACTTATGAATTCATTCATTTTTGTCGAATTACAATATAATTACAATTACAATTCAATCTGTATCTATAGTTAACACACACTAAAATCCAACCACATCTGAACCCCTTCACTTTTTACCAAAACCCATCCGCATTCACATCTACTCTCTAAAGTTGAAATAGTGAAAAATCACTAGAAAATAGTGTGTATGCACTAAATGGCCTAGTCCAAAATGCTCCACTATGAATTAGTGAATACACACTAATTTAAAAAGTAGGATATGTGCACTAATGAAATTAGTGAAATGTATA
>UELX01005383.1:0-13951 GCA_900480035.1 Eupelmus urozonus | reverse complement strand
AGGGAATAATAGACCATTTCCAGCGTGTCTTTTCAGGGAAATAAGTGGCCATTATCGTTGAGGTGGGAATAAAGAATGTTTTTCTTTTAGTAGTTTTCGTTATAGTTTTGTAGATTTAATGCGACTAGTGGTAAGATCTTGAATCGATCAGATCTGGAAACAAAACGTAAAACTAAAGTTTTTATTTTGATGATATTTGCAATTTTGTAGTTGTTATAACTAAAGTGTTTAAGTAAAATTGAAATTAAAATGAATGGGAATAAATAATGCAGGCACCATCCCTTCATTTCTAATTGAATTTCCGAGAATATCTGAAAACGAATCAGAAGCACAGTTCGTAATTCATTTAGAAACTTACCTATAAAATTCCAATCAAATTGAAAAATCACAGAGTCAAACCGTATTACTCGTTTAACAGCCACAGTCTCGAGACGACGAAAATCTTCAACTTGTCTTTTTACGAAGTAAGAGACATGCTCAAATACCTTGGCCATCTGTATGTTTTCGACGTGGATGAGAACGAAATTGAAGAGGCTCAGCATCTCCACGCGATTTTAACGCGAGCCTACGGTGACTACAATGTCGATCAGATCATGATGCAGGTAGACAAACTGGGGTTCATCTTGATTTAATTGTAATTTTGAAAGATTTATAGTATTGATTATGTTGATATGGACGTATTTAATTATAGTATAGGTAAGTCTGTGTTAATGCTTGTGACCAGTCTAATTTGACTTTTGAAAGCTAAAAATATGACGAAAATGAAATTTCGTGCTCGAACTCGAAATGCCTGACATTTAGTTATTTCTTTTAAACTTTTAGATAATTCGACCAATTTGACATGATTTGCTTTTGCCTTATTAGCTATTCAGCTTGACAACCAAATCCTTTTTACAAAGATTTCCAGGTTTTTCCAGCTTTTTCACTTACCTTTAACGCAGAGACTACCTCGAATCACCACATCATAACAATAATAACTCATCAAAATAATTTCATAACCGCCTCATCCATAAATCACAAACGTTCGCTTAACAAAATTCAACCCCCATCACACCCCGCCTAAATTATTCACAATCGGCATATCTGCAAACGTCGCTCAGCTCACGCCCAAGTGCCGATCGATCCTCAAGTTCTGCGCCTGGGAGGGCAAGGACCGAGTCTGTGACAATATGTTCTTCCTGAGAAAAACCCAGGATGGCTACTGCTGCACCTTCAACTATGCTCGTCGCAACGACGGCTTCGGCAAGTATGGAAAATGATTGATTTATGGATTAGCGAAAATAGAACGTTACTTATATAACGTAATTGAATTCTGCTTTTACTCGTGATTTGATTAATTAAACTTTTTAGTACGAAGAGGAGCGGCTTCGTTTCGTCATTGGTGGAAAGATCGACTTTGATTAATCCGGCTTACGGGCTCACGGTGATTCTGAACTGTCGATCTGATGATTATTTTTACAAGAGTGCTCCCAGTAATGGTTATAAGGTGGATGTTGAATGCAGTTATTGGAATAATTTAATTGTTAATTCGGTTAAGTGGTTGTATGAATGATGAGGATTTCTTGGATGCAGATGCTGCTTTTTACGTCTCAGGATTATCCGGACGCGCCTAGCGGGAGCCTGAACGAGGTCTGGATTCCTCCGAAATCGGAGGTTTTTGTTTCGATGGACGCTTTGAGTATCTATTCTATGCCGGTATGAATTTTTAAAGACTAGTAACGGTGTACTTTAGTGTCTTATCCACTAGTGGAAATAATTCAGCTTAATAGCTAGTTCAACACTAGTAAAAATGGATAAAATGCTATTTTTTAGTCTCTAAACATTTTAAATAGGTAAATTTCTACGAGGGACTCGAATGGATTAATCAAATATACATTGTCTTTTATAAACATTAATATACCAGAAAACTCTGAATTTTCTTTTTAAACGAAAAATTGAAACTTTCGGTGTTTTTTGGTATTATGCCAGCGTTGTGAATATTTTATAGTCTGTTAATAAATCCATTGACAAGTGGCTTTATTGGTTTTTAAATGTGAAAATTTTATTACAATCGTGGCTTTTCCATTGTCTCTGGACCGGGTGTAACTAGTTTGCTAAATTAATCTTCGATACGCTGTAGACCCTTTAACAAAGTATTTCAATTAAAGTGACTGTGCTAATCGAAATATGAGCCCGTTGCGTATTATATATTTATGACTTTTTAAGATAACTATTTAAGTTCACTTTTTGAGCGCTCAAGATTGGAGGAAATGAATTAAGACTGCTTAGCTACTTCATTATGACAATAAATAAGAATATAATTGAGGCCATAATTTTATGATATATTCTTTTTTTGCTGCTATAACTAGTAAATCATACGAGATGTATTAAAGGCTCTAATACTTGTTTAGGAGTGGATTTATCCTCTCTTTCTTCATACATTCTTTATTTCATTGAAAAAAAAATTAATTATATTTGATTCCAGTATATTTACGGTATCATCTGTCATTATTTCATTTTGTTTCTTGACATAACTATAAGTTAATCCATTATATTTCGTAATTTTGCAAAATTAATGATTTTATATTGAAACGTTCAAACGAGATCGTAAATAAGTTAAATATGGACACATATTATATCAATCCAAATTGCATTAATTTAATTATCCAAAAATGGACTCACACAGTTAAATTTAGTCCGATATCTCTACCAAATAGCAGCTTTCCAATAATAAAGAATTTCATATGAAAAAAGGGCCCTCAAGCTGCCAAAACGATATAAACTCAATTAAAAAGAAAATTAATTAATAAAAATAAAAACGCAATCGAGCAGTTATCTTTAAAAGCCACAGTATATAAATATCTTCACTTCAGTTTTCACCCAGCCAGCGGCAAAGTTTCAAAACCGATAATATACACATACACGATTATTGACCAGGGGGTGGCTTTTAAATATAAACGCATTGCAGGAGGTGATGGGCTACGACGTGAGCGCGCGCAATTGTTTATTCAACACGGAGCAGGACAAAATATTCCAGGGATATTATTCTTACAGCGACTGCATTATGTATTGCCGAATCCGTGACATTCTCCGGCTCTGCAAGTGCATACCCTTCTTCTATCCGAGGCCCGATGACATCGGTATGCATATGCATGCGATTTTCCATTTGTGTGTTGATATAGATTTTCGAGCTTTTGTATATGCAGAGGCTTTGGCTGTTGGAGGTTTGATTGAGGGTTTTTTAATTTTTTGGTGGAATGGAGAGTAGTGGTGTTGTTGAGTTATTTTATTTTGTTCATTGAATTTCGCTGGGAAGTTCTGTGGATGCTGAGTGAAAAATTGATAATGATAGGATTTTAATATTGATTGCAGATTCGCCTAAATCTTGCAATTTGGATGACTTGCTGTGTCTAAGGGAATTCGTAGGTAATATATATTTTTATTTTTTTAATATCGGAACATCATCTAAATGCTGTATATTGCACTGTTGAGTTTTGTTAAAAATTATATACTTTCTTAGTTAAATGGAGACAAGTTCGTCCTCGCTTGCAAAAAAAATCGACCTTCGACGACAGCGACATCACTAAAAATCCATCTAGTCACTTACATTGCGAATGTTTTCCAACTTGCGTCGATGTAAATTACAAGATCACCACCAGCAAAATTCCTTTAACTAGGAATCAAATACTTTGGGAAAGGTATAGATTTCTTTTAACGAAGCTGGAAAACTCGAAATTATGCTTTTAAATGTAATAAATAATCTCGAGTATTATTTAATTACGGAAACCCAATTTACGGGTTAACTGTTTTATACATTTTTTACTTCCAGGATAATTTTATACATTTTACAAGCCAATACGAATGTTGGATGCAAGTTAATTAATTATAATCCATTTTCCGATATTGTTTCAGAAATATGGTATTAAACAGAAACTACAGTTTAATGCACGTATTTTTTGACGGACCAAACACAATTAGGTTGAAGCAAGATGTGCTTTACTACTGGTATGAGCTAATGAGTAAGTTAAATATTTAACGATAAAAAATTGGAATTAACTAGATAATTGATTGCAAAAATGGTTACTACAATTTTTCGTTTTAATTTTCAAAAAATGCACGAGAAAATTAAATGACCGAAAATACGTCAATTAAAAGTAAACCCAAATCTCATTTTATACACAATTCATTGTAGAAACAAATAAAAATTTTTCGTTTTAATTTTCAAAAAATGCATGAGAAAATTAAATTGCCAAAAATACGTCAATTAAAAGTAAATCTCAAATCTCATTTTACACATTAAACAAAAAAAATTTTCACAGGTGACTACGGCGGCGCGGGCAGCCTTTTCCTGGGCTTAAGCATAATAAACGTCATCGAGATTCTCTACGTCGGCCTCAATCTTCTCTTCAATCGCGGCGCTCGCAGAGCTACCAGCAACAATCGCGAAACCATCGATCGACCAGACAACGGGACGATGCAAGATGCAGATCATTCGGCGGAAAAAAAGCCGAGGTTCATGAAAGAAGAAACGGCCCGGCTAAATGCGGTTAAAGTCATCGATGTTCCGCTGCAGCCGCGGGCAGTTTCCGACCGAGCTATGCAGCTCTATTGGCAGGAATTTGTTAAGCCGATGAGTAAAGCGCCATTTAAGAACTGATATTTTAGTTTTGCGGAGTGGTCAATTATACGAAGGTATTAGGATGGCAAAATGTGTGAAGATGAATTATTTTTAGATAATGTGGAGAACTTGTAAAAATTTATATCTTATGATGAACAAATAAATTATTTACTATAATAAAACTGACGCTGTGATTTCTTTCTTAGTAGTTACTATATATTTTACGCTTTTTTTGGCGTGATTTACGAATAATTTAAAACTTTAAAATTTCGTTTCCAGTTCTATTTTTTTCTTTTTATGTTTGTGACTATTTGTCTATTTTTTGTATCGTTCCATAATAAGTCATATTTTGTTACGCTAATCAGTTAAGATTATTGAATTCCCTGATTTTGTTCAGCATAATTCATCGCATTCAGTTCTTGGTAGAGTCTCGCATTCGCTGTGTCTCACGCCAAATGAATACTCTGGAGCCTTACCGCACAATTTAGGCAAGTATTTAGGACCGGGTCCAACACAGGATGCCCTGTCTTTTACTCTAGGAGTTATTCTGAAGCTCGGCCCCCTAGGTCTGACTAAGTCTACTGCCCCAACATTTCTGATGGCAGGATCAAAAGAACATTTTGTCTGTCCACCTCGAGCACCACTGAAAAAAAATAACAAACGTTTTATTATTTCTCTAAAAGTTTAGATTTTTTTTTAAGAATTAGAAGAATATTAAAAAAATGATAGCAATGAGAATAGTAGAATGAAAAAGTTATTGAAAGGAACGAATTAAATTAAATAGTTACATGATTGTAAATGCTGGTCCTGGGCATATAGGATAAGGATCGTAAGGACCTGATGTGACTGGCATACAGGGGGGTTTGAATCTTGGTGTAATTGAATAAGCTGGCCCTCGACATTCAGGCAGCATATATTTAGGTCCTGGGCTACATGCCTTCACTGAAAGTGTCCAATAAATACTCTTGAATTATTTTACACAAGACTAGATTTTTTTTAAAAAAATTTAATGTTTAAAATTTACCTTCTCGATAAACAGCTTTTGGAAATGTGTATCCTGGAATGCCAGGTAAGTTGTATAGATATTTAGGCCCAGGGCCAACACAAAGATCTTTGCGCTTATGAACCCTTCCAATTGTATAGGCTGGATTCCGATACTTGGAATGACAATGATCATCATAACCAACTAGTGTTTTTAGCTTGTATTTTGGGCCAGGACCTTTGTAAAAATATTTAGTTTTAAAGTAGAATCATTGTCTCTCAATTCAAATAATTATTTCTTCTCTTACTTTTTACTCCACAAGTTAAGACTCTGCATTTAGGTTTTGGTTTTTCTTCAGAATCTTTTTCAACTTTTTTGGAAGGCATTTTTATTTTTAAGAGTTTAAATTATTAATAAATCACAATTTTTTTATTTTTTAAATCACTAATTTGAATTTAAATCATGAATTTTGAAGAAAAAATTTTGATATCTTAGCCTAAATGATTGATCCAAAAAATGTTGCTACTCCATGTTTTTTCTTTTTTTAATTTTAAAATAAAAAATAAATGACAATCTGCATATAGAATATATGAATATACATCTAATTCTATAGAACATAGATAACTACTATTGAGGTACTAATGTAATTAGACTAATAAGAATAAATCTGATTACAAATTTTATTTAAAATAAAATTTTTTATTAATCAAAAGTAAGACATTATAAATTGAATTAAAAAAAAATTTGATTCAAAAATTCTTTTAATAAAATTCATTCATCATCGTTTTCTGTAATGCCAACTGTACTACATTCACTGTATTTTACTCCAAATGAATACATAGGCGGACGCCTTTTTACGACTTCGGTTTTGTAACTGTACTGAGGGCCTGGTACATGTCTTGTATTATCAAATGGTTTATGTCGAAATTTCATTGAATATGCAGGGCATGTTTTTTTGTACGTATCAAGATTTATATTGTAGGCAGCTGGACCAGGTCCTAAGTGATCCTTTCGATATTTGTGTCTGAAAGCCCTGAAAAAATAATTTTGTGTAAATAAGTGATTTTATTTCGTTGATTTAAACAAAACATTTTTATTATTATTGTTTTTAAAATTAAAATTTTAAATAAACTATATACATTAATTTAGAAAAGAAGAATAAAAAATAAATAAAGTTTACATACATTGAATAGCCCGGTTCTGCTTTTATATCTGGTATTTCTGGGCCTATGCATGTTGGCAACATATAAATGGGTCCGGGGCCGGTTTTACAGCGGAATTTATCATGTCTAAAAACTATTGAATAAGCTGCTGCTGTACGCGAATGATTTGCAGGTGGATGTTTTTCTGGTGCATAAGCACCAGGTCCTGGAATACCAGTTGCATCTAAAAAATCAAATATGTTGATTAGAAAAAAAGACAGAAATAAACAGAAATAGATTTTTAAATTTATTTTAATACAATTTTAATAAACTTACACTTTGTATGAGGTTTGAAAGCCATAGTGTAAGCTGGTGGTAAAAACAGGCCACGGTTTGTTAAATGATGAGTAATGGGATATGGTCCTGGTCCTGTACAAGCCAATTTAGTCTTTGGACGGAACTTCATTGTGAATGCTGGATTTCGATACTTTGATGGATCATGATCATCAAATCCAATTAGGGTTGGTAGCATGTATTGAGGACCAGGTCCTATGAAAAAATTTATATCATATTAAATGAAAAAAACTTGGTTATGTATTGATAATTAAATCAAAAAGATAAGTCTGTATACCTTTATGCATACAACTGGATGTTTTAGGTTTATTTTTTTTCTCATAATCCATTTTAACATATTTTGGATACCAAAAAGTTTGAAATTAAAAAAATGCTATAAATGTGTAAAAGCTTTTATCTTAAATTTACTGCAAGACATTATTACAAACAAAACAATGAAAGACATTTGCAACAAATTTCATTCATATAAATAATAACCTTAAAAATAACAATTAACATTGATTATTAAGAATACTACTTTATTTTAAAAAATTTTTATTCCGTAAAATCAGAATCAGTATCAGAAAAATCACTAGAAAAATCATCATTGTCCTTGTCTTCATCCACCATTAACGATTTTAACTTGGTTAATAAATCTTCACGAGTACACTCTGGAGACACGTTATTTTCTTCTTCATTATCCTCATCACTTTTTTCTTCATTTACTTCATTCTCACTTTGATTTTTTTTCTGTTTTCTTTTCTTTTTTTTATCAGCTGTAAAAAAAAGTGATAAATGAAGATTTTTTATCGTTATATTGATAAAGTCAGAATAATTGAACATTTTACATTATCTAATGTAATAAAAAAAATGTTAGTATTATTCTAACAATAAAATCATAATTGATTTTAATATTTCTCTCAATATGGTTGCTATGTATTTTTTTCTAGCTTATCAACAATTTTTGTAGGTAATATTAAACTATCAAAAATACAAAGTGTCCTTATTGAATTTTAATTAAATGAAAAAACTAGTAGAAGATTACTAACTTTTACTATCCATGTATCGAAGAAATGTTCTCCTTTTCCTCTCTGGCAATGTTTTAAGCATGTTTTGCATTTCAGCATCTAATTTTATCTGCTCCTCTTTGCTGGGTAATGGCTCTATTACTTCACCTTCACATCCACACTTTGGGCACATGTTGCGTTCTTTTGCACAAGGATCACACATTGTGTGGTAGGCATGCTTAACTGTTTTTTGATTGCATTTATTGCAAATCCCAGGAGCTTTCAGGGGTTTGTACTTTTTGTACTTTATTTTCCATTCTATTATTTTCTTGCACTTTTCGCATACATTGGCTATTTGCAGATTATTGATTATCTTCGTCTTGTGAGATGTATCGTGTAGAGTATTTTTAAATGCAAATTGATTCTGGTACTTTTGCGGTCTATTGCGTTTTGTGCTGCCTTTTTGCATACTCATTTTCTTATTTATTTATATATTTACCTAAAATTGTAAAGAAAAAAATAAAGGTTATAAAGTTAATTAATGAATTATAATGTACAATTATATCTTAAACACAATCATACTCTACCAAAGTAAAAGTAAATAAAAAATTATTTTAGTCAAGTTATTAGACTATTTAGAATAAAATATTTATATAAAATAACAATAGATAAACAAATGATTATCTAAACATACTTCCCGCAACAAGTACGAGAAGAACGTGTAAAAATTATAGGTTATGTTGATGACATCTACAACGTGACTCAAAGCCATAATTTTTCAAATCTTACAAAAATAATCAGAACAAAAATTGAGTTTTTCGTGTTAGATAATTAGCGCTCATCATCATAATTTGAACATTGCTAAATATAACAAATCGTCCAAAATGACTAAATTTGCAGCATATGAGATATTTTTTCATTGCAGTCTTCGCTTTGACTACTTACCGTCGCGTTTGAACTTTCAAAATTTAAATTTGAAAATCCAGACATATAGTAGTTATACCTTTTCCGCCTGTGTATCTATATAATCTTCTTAACGTGCAATAAAAAAAACTTGTGCAACCGCCGCATTAAACATCATAATATTTATTTTCAACCCAAGCTTCGTCTTCATAATTTCCAATAATCAACTTTCCCAGTCAGACGAGCACTCGATTGGAAATTTGATTAAGACAGTATGAGAGGCAGGGCAGGTAGGTGGGGTAGGCTAATTCTCGTCGAATAATTGATGGCTCTAAAAATAAGAAAGCGGATCCTCGCGAGATGCAGGCGTATATTTCCATGTGTCTCTTACACGGCTGAATATTATAATAATCGCATTTTGTTCCTCCGGCAAAACCCGAGCAAAAAACTTAATTTACGTTTAAAATGTTTTTATCCTCTTAATCAAATTACAGTTTGCCGGCAGAAAAACGATCCCTTATACAGTACCTGAATTATTATCGTAATTCGTATTAAACTAACCGACCGTTTTAATTCATTAAATCCGCTCTTTCCTCTAATAAATTTAATTTCTCACTCGCCGAAGAAAATAATCGATCCTAACTGCCAACCCAGCTTCATCCATCCCCCAAATTTACACTATACCCCAGCCACAAACAAAACCCACCCGACTCGCATCCCGACGCTTAAAAAATCGCACATAACCTCTAAAGCACGCGAAGCAAAGACACACCCGGCTCATCCCGCTCGGGGTCACTCCAGGTCGAAAGTTCGCCAGGGCACGAAGCCTATACATAGAGTCTCGCTCGGAGCTCTGACAGACGCGAAACGAGATGAAATATTCAGTCGGACTCGCGCGCGCGCGACTGAATGTCAATCTGTCAACCGGGCGCAGCTCTCAACCCGATCCCGAGCTACCCACCCCACTTGCTCTCCCCCCCTATCCCGTCGCGTCTGCTTCTTTTGCATCGATCGATGGATATGTTAGTGTCTCTGAGTGCAAGTGCGGGGGAGGCTGATGGTTTCGTCTGAGTTTTTCGCTTTGTTGGTTTGTGTAGGTGTGTTCGCGAGTGAGGGAGAAGTGAATGGAGAAGGTGGTGGGTCGACCGGTTTAAAAATAAGTTGGAGGCTGAGGAGTTGAGAGGGTTGAGGGATCGGTTCGCTTGCTGGGTGGTGGATCTCTGGGTGTTTGGCTTTTTTGGGATTGGGAAGTTATAGGGAGGGATGTTGGAGAGGTATATCGGTATTGGAGTATTGGATTGGTCGGGTGAGCGAGATAGAATTGGTGCTATTAATAGGGATTTCTGTTATGGAATAAGGTCTTCAGTGATCAATTTTGGTAGAGTTTTGATAACTCTATTTTACTATATAGTAAAATCAATATTTTATAATTAAACAAACTTAAACTTTTTTAATGTTTCTAAATTGCGATAGTTCGAATTGATGCAGGATTGATCAGTTGGTAATTTATTACACAAGCGAATTCGAAATTGAATTTTTTACTTACTATATTATATTCTTTCTGGTATCCGTGGATCAAGTAGATTTGAGGGTTTCAATGCTGGCGAGACGTTACTGTATGTTTACAAAAAAAGTGGTATTTTTATTTTAAAATTTTTTGTCTGAAGCAAGATTAAACAAAAGAATCCTCAATTCTATACTTTTTACTTGCTGTATTAGAAAAAATAACATTAGAGTTTTTATTATACTCGTTGATACCAACTGTATCGAAAAAAAGCTTTCGTTCTATTATATAACTACCAGTTTCCTAATCTTCTAATTTTCAATTTTCATCATTTTATCTATTCACCAAAAAACTACTGTAAAAACCAACGCTCATCGTCCCAAAACTGCATAATCTCAACTATCAAAACGTACCTCAACCCTTCGCCACTAAAACTCCTAACCTCCCAGCCCAAAAGGCCAACGACCTCCAGCCTCCCCTCGACTATTTATAAACTACGTCGCGCTGCTCTCCTCGTGAAAGCCCTCATTAACCCACCCTTAATTGACGCCCATCCAGCGGCGCTCTCTCGGCCCGACGGATATATCGCAAAAATAAATCCGCGAATTATGCTCGTATCATACGCCCATCTCCATTTGTCGGCTCTCTTCCGGCGTTAAATAGCTCGGCCGGCGCGATTGAATTTGAAGAACGCGCGCAGTTGAAGCGTCAGGCTTAATCGGACGTGAGCGCGCGAAAGCGCGACGGGTTCGAATTAAGCGAGCTTTGAAATGCTTTTAAAATTTCAATAATACATGTCTGACCCATATCGATCGGCTGTGCGCTCTTTTAGGGGTGCTGGGTTCGATGCACTGCGGTACCGCTGGGTTGTGGGGTGGTTCGAGTGTTTTTTGGTGTTTAGGTTGTTTGTGGGTGAGAGGGTGGAAGTTTTGGAAGAATTGTGGTACATATTTGTACGCGTTTAGTAGTTGAAGAATATAACATTTCTTTTAATTATTGTTGTGGTTTAATCTTTTATCTTAAGGAACGTATTTTAATGTTTAATATTTGTAATAAGGAAACGCCAAATACAAAAATGGATTTGATGGACTTATACGGAATTAGATGTTTAAGTATAATAAGTACCATCTAACTTTCGTTGGGAAATTTCATTAGGTTTTCAGTGTTCTACTTATAGTTAGTACAAAATTTTGGTAAAAGTTAACTAAGATAGTAATTTTTTGGATTTTTTCAGTCCGTGTCATCTTTAATGATAAGAACATACATTTTTACAAATAAATTTTATATGTATGCATTGCGAAACTGTTTCATACATTCATTTTTTCTTTATATTTTACTACAAAAAATATGTACAGAAATATTATAAATATTATTTATTTTATAATTATATTAATACTATTTATTAGCTTTCTAAAAATATATATACCTAAGCAAATAAATGCAAGATAATAATTAAAATTTATTTTTATATCAGTCGAGTATTTATTTTTATAGTATAAATATGAAATTAAAAAATATTAGTATAAAATTTTATTGTATTTATTTAATGTTGTAAAGCATTGGTGTAAAAAATGTGATGAGCAATAGAATAAAAAATTAACTTGAACAATTATATCTGCTACTACACCAACATATACTACAACAACAATAGAAATAGTTTTACAGATGTACTAAATAATAACTTTCCGGAAACTTTATTAACTTTATATAAAGAATTGCCTTCAACATCAACAAAAATGGTGTAAGCTTGATTTACAAAAAAGAGGACTTACCTTGGAAAGCAACAGAATTGAATTATTAATAAAGCAGTTAGATTTTTTAGAGTTTATGCCTCTTTTTATAATTGACTATATATTTCGCAGGAATATCACCTTAAGTCATCGTACTAGTACGACAATAATTATAAAACTATCACTTTTACGAAACTACGCGCAATCATATATGAAATTTGCACTGTCCTACAGCCACTATGTCATTGTGATAATTTCATCTCAGAAAAAGTTTAATTTTCCAAGCAGCGAGCACGCCATTCATAAATTACACGCCATATCGGCTCTTCCAAAACAAAATTAAAGCAGTCAACGACCCGAGGCCCCCAGCGCGATAAACAACAATATTTTTAAACTCAGGCCGCATCGTCCAGCCGTGGTCCAGTCGCGCGTCCGAAAATCCAAGATAATTAGAAGTCTGACGGAGGGTCAACCGCTGACCAATTAGCTCTCGGCCAGTCCCTCTCGCCGACTCGGAAAGGCTTTTAAATTTTCCATAAACGCGCGTCTGACCCACATCGACCTCACACCACTGATCCTCCCCCTCTCCCTGCCTCCTCGAGTTTCCGGTATTTTTGATGACGAGACAGTAAGAGATTTTTTTTTCCTTTGTTTTGCGATGATGGGGGTGGAAAGGCGATTTGGTTATTTCTTATTTATCGCCGCTGGCGGCGAAGTTGGGAGACTGATCGGCCGGTTCGTTGGGCTTTTGCTTTTGTTTCTTTGGTTCGGTTGTGAAAGGCTGCTGTTAAGGTTGAGGGTAGTAAAAATGAGAAAGGAACGGTAGGGTACGGCGAGCTGTTTTTTTAATGTTCACTATGGTGATTGGAGAAAAGTTTGCTGTGGAGGAGAATTTTATTATTTTTTTACGTTAGAGGAATAAACCGAGCATGCTGATTGTCATTGTCTTGGAATCGTGATAGTTTTTTTATTAAAATTAGATTTTTTAAATTCATTGTGTTAATATAAGCAGCCTGACAAATTTTATGAATTTCCACCCTTTTCACAGAATTTCTGTTAGTCTAATAAACGTTTAGATTTTTTCAATTTAATTTTCTGTCTGAACTATGTATATATATAACTATACTGCTGCTCAACTTTTTACGTTGCTAAAGTGTATAAATTGATCAAATTATAATATACACTTTTCATTATTATTACAAAGTATGCACATAAATTCATTAAAATAACTTTAATGTTAAAAAGTATTATTTATATTGATTGGATACTTTGCTTATGACGAGCGTAGAATCTTTATTAAAATTTATAAGTCTCGGTATGTAAAATGAATGCAATTATGTAACAACATATTTATGTCAGTTTAGTATTATTAATAATGTGATTAGTAACGTGATATACTTATATTGACCTCATTGTCGAAACTGAAAACACAGTTTAAAAAATGTACAAAAAAATATTTTATTGATTACTTTATATAATCAAAAGTAAGTTATTATTCATCCTAGAACGTCTTATTTTAAAGAGATGTAAAGGGTTAAGTAGATATCTGCCCTACAAATGAAAAAGACACTTATGCCAAAATTTTGACGAAAATGAGTTTTTTATATCAATTGATTCGTTAAAAAAAACTGCATCAGATTTATCTAATCACAAATTCGTAAAGAATCCGCCTTCGGTGCCCTCGACTGCGACTCGTGCTGAACACCTCACCCTCGCTAGAAAAAGCTTACTTTCTCCCCTTGTTGCACAATGT
>UELX01005382.1:0-13954 GCA_900480035.1 Eupelmus urozonus | reverse complement strand
CCGGCTTCGCCGACCCTCGTGCACGGCAATCACACGTGGGTGTAAAACTTTACGCCCTTGTTACGAAAAATACTATTTTTTTTCGAGATTCGCCTTTTAAACTCTTTCGAACGGCTAACGACAATTTCACCTATGATGACTTTCGGAAATGAAAGAAGGCTCGAAAATCGACAAATATGTTTACACAAAATCTTTAATTTTTTACTTCGGTCCTCAGGAGAGGACTTAATAAACTTCCCGAAACGTTTATGCTGTTTAATCATTTAAGTTAATCACACTCAATAAGGAAAATTGTAATTAATATCAATTAAAGAATAGTTAAATAGAGTGAATTTCAATATCAAAAATTCTATTAATATTAGTTGAGCATAGGATTTTTAGCTACGAAGATATTTATTTAATTATTTTCAAAAGCTCCATTAAAATTTATTTTCTGGAGGTGTATACTTCCATAAGGAATCAAAAAATTTTATTATAATAATAAAAAAAAAACATTATTTTATTTGCTTACAATTCCAAATTGTTTTTTGAAATTATTTTTTTATCAATGTGTTGTATAAAATAATATTTTTTTTTTTGCAGAGCACTAAAAGCCGCACAAGCCAAAATAAAAGCGTCAGCAGCACAGCAACAAGAGGTCTGTATAAAAATATAAAATGTAAAATTATATATATTATACTGTTATTTAATATTAATGAATTTTTTTAATAGGCGGGCCCCGCCGGTTTCTTAAAAAGCTTTTTTTAAGCTTATCTATCACTGGAGATATCTCCTTAATTCCTTTGGTACAATATACGAATTTTTAAAATTGCAAGCGTTGTGTGCGGCCAAAAAACAGACAAGAGCAGAGCTCGAATGTCGAATTTAAAGAAGACTATTCAAGACTAAAAGTAAATATTATGTTTTTGAAAATTAACAGATTCGCTTTTTTGAATTAAGAAGTTTATAGTACGTATAACCTATGATCAGCGAAGACTATGGACCACTTTGTTGAGTTAGATAGATAAAAAAAAGCGGCTGGACAGAGAAGATTAAAAATTGTTAAATAATGTTGATAAATACGTAAATTAGTGGTTGGACACTAATACTCGACATTCGAAGTCGATAATAATTTAATAATAATACGGAACTTATTCCATATAAGGAAGACGCTATATAAAACGAACAAAGCAAGAAAAATCATTTTTCTTGTTTGGTTTTTTCTCAGTATTCGTTTTATCCTTGTCTATTCTCTCTTTCACAGCTTATTGTTTGCATAAATATATTGGTTAATAAAAATAATATTGTAATATTGTAATATCAGATATAGTATCTATTTACTACAAAATACAAATGAGAAAAGCTACATCTACTCAAAAAAAAAGACAAGATAAAAAAGATTATGTAACGGATTCATTTAAGCATAATTTGAATATAAGGGTACTGCGTTAAAATTTGATATAATGGTCAATGACGTGGTAGAAGTTTAAATGAGTGAGTATTAGAAACACATATGTGGTCATTGGCTCTAAAAGACTACGAAGCACCTACAAATCAAGCTAATAATAAACAAATATTATATTGGTAATTAAGGACACCAAAAAAATTGTACAGAAAAAAGTTGAAAAAAGAAGGCAGTTTCTTAGATCGAAGAGAAGGCTATTTTACTTTAAAACTAAGCATTAAATGAGGCTGAAGGTTATATTATTATTAGCAGAAATGAAAAAGATAAATAAATTGGAGGATTGGTATTGATGCATCGATAAGCTTTATAGGGTAAGTCGAGAATATTAAAAGTTTTGTACTGAATGTACTATTTAAAATTCTATTTACGCAATCTCTATTTATTTTAGAGGATCATGCATGTTTGATTTACATCACGTAAGAGACAGAAATTAAAGTTGTTGCTGTTACTAAAGAGAAGAAAAAAAATGCAATTTTAAATTATTAAAACAAGGTTAGTGCGCCATTGTTATAAATGTATACGTGAGACAAGTCGTGATACATTTATTTTTAATTTTACAATTAGCATTTAAAAGAAGAGTTAATTATTGAAATAATTAAGGAAGATACAAATAATATCTCATTTCACTTTCTTTTCTGCTGTTGGTATTATTATCTAATCTAATGGTCAATGAAAAAATCTTTGAAGAAAAAGATATGTTTAATAGCACAAGTAATGATTGTTTGAAGTTAAATTTTTAATTTCTAAGCAATAATAGAAATGTGCTGTTGATATATTCGACAAAGTACTTTTGCTGTTCTTATTTGAAGAATCCAAGGACTGAAAGTACTTATTTATAGTAAATTACATGTTGACTTAAAATAAGTCATTTAAGTATGAACATTTGTGAAGAAATAAGAAATCAACTGAGTACCCCAAAAACAAGAAGTTAATTATCAAAAACTAGTTTTTTGATTATTGTTATGATTTTGTATGTGTTTTTTTGTAATGAATTTTTAGTTAATCTAGTTCAGCTAGAGTACTTTTAAGAAATATTGGCTTGATCAAACTGTAAGCCTTATCTTAGGTATTTTACGAATGACCATGTCGCATCATTAAGATTTAAATAGTGCGTGAGTCACAATTGTTCATTACTTATTTTTGTTGTAAAAAGAATTAATGTACATCACTCAATCATCATACACATACTCTTGACTAGTTTTATCGTGTTCTTCTAACACACGTATTAGTGTGTGGTGAAATCAAAGAGATTCGCCATTATTGAATATAAAACAAAAGGCTGATACACTTATTCAAGTTTAATTAAGCAGCATCTTAATATAAAGATAAATTATTATTGTTATTATCACTATTATTATTATTAGTACATAACGATTAGTCAAAATGATAACTTTCTATGTATTGTATATACGATCAAACGTATGAAATTCCAGTTTTGCTGTCTGAATATCCACATTTGTAAGATACTGCAAATACAAGCACGACTTCTATAATCTTTAAATTATTATTAAGAAATACGCCTCGTGTTGAATCAATTTTAGATGATCGTTTTCATATTATTATGAATTCATAGATACTTTTTAATTAATGCAAATGATATTGATAGTACTCGGTTTGTTTAATACAAATGGTTTTAGCACTTAATTGTTTATTATAGAATAAACAATTTACGAGGCCAATTTCTTCTATAGCAAACAAAAAATATATTCATACACGGCGTCAAAGGCATTCAACTTTTTATTAAGTGGTCCAAATCTAAAGCGAAAAAGACATAAGCGAATTTAAGTGGGGATATTAAAAAATGCAAAGAAAAATAAGAAAAAAATATTCAGTAAATTTACAAGGTGTATTTAGCAAATTATGATTAGGATATAAAAATATTTATAAATAAAATTACTGTTTAGTAGTATAAACTAAAGCTGAAGCTATTCCAAAAAAGCCTAGACATAAACTCTTTCTACAGAAGAGACCAAAATCTTCATAGCAGTCCTAATATAAAAGCAATATTTTTTAAAATATATTTCATTAAGTCTTTATAAAGTCAACCTAGTCATTTTGTTAGTTCAAGTTCGTTTGTCTGTACATTAAGGTTTATATTTATTCATTTACTAAGATGTGTTTTTAATAATTACTTGAGTACAATATTAAGTGGTCATTTCCATTAATGGTTATTATCTTTTCACGTCATATTTAATTAAACAGAACTTTAAGTATCAAATAACTTATTTTATATACGTTTATTAATATTTTTAAACAAAAATTGAAAATGCAAGTTTATTTTATACCTTACGTTTCTTTTTACTTAACGCGAAAAGTAAAAATTTTATGTATATAATTTTAACGGTAACCATATTTTCCGAACACTCTCCTGAAATAATAACTTAAGATGTGAAGAGCAATATTACGCGTCGAATTATATTTTTCGTTTCTGGTTTATAATAAAATTAAATAAATAAGAGTTTATTACTAATTAAACAGTTTATTGCATTGATTAAAGGAATAGTAAAGTCTTATATTTATTGATAATAACAAATACCCATTTTTTATATCCTATATTCAATTATGAAAAATATATTTATTCTACGCTTTGATTTTCTAAAAAAAAAAAAAAAAAAAATGACATGAAAATAGTATTCTTTTTCTCAATAAAAAATGGATCTTTAAAATTATCAATGACTACAAGACATATACTAGTCATCGATCTTGAGCTCTTAACATCTTTGATTATAAACACAAAGTTATTATTTAATGTAATTGTTTATGGAAAATATCGATACCTCCAAGGGTTAAAAGATCTTTTAAATTATCAAAAGTATTGAAGGCAGAGGATTAAATTATAAAAATACATAAATTGATGTTGGTATTGGTCTCTTCATATTATTAGTAAGAGTCAAGAAAGAAAAGAAAGGAATTCGTTCGTGCGAGTTTCCAGCTTAACTATCAATATATTTTTTTTTATCTCAAATTTTTCTTACAATATCTAAACATATACTACACATAACTACATATTCTATACATTTTAATGCAACAACACGTTCGTCATATCAAATAAGAAAAATGCCTACTTTTCATTAAAAAGAAAGACGAGAATACATATAAGACACACTGTACAGTATAATTCTTTTGAATTTTCACGAAGTCCTTTAAGAGTAAATATAATTGTACTGATAATATTATATTAAACGCGATGGTGGGTGCACAAAACTTATAATATAAAATTTACAATGACGTCAAAAAGACATCGATCTGTTCGTACGTAATTAATTCCAAGCTATGAAATGATTAAAATTAAAAAATAAAATGTAGCTCTTGTTGATACTATAAAATGCGAATTACTACTTCATTTCACGTACAGTATAGTTATTTTTAGTGAGTGCACAATCTCTCAGAATATTTTAATTTATACTAATTTTATATATATAATTTAATAGGTTGTTTTGGTTCTTTTAAATAAAAATAGTCTTGTAGAGAAGATTATTATATTGACGTATCGGTAATAAAACACTGTCAAGTAAATCATTTGCATCCGAGTAATCAGCTACAATCAACGGAATACAATTCAGAAGTAATTTAAAGATTTTCTAACAAAGATAGAAATAAATAAATGCCCCTTTATCTTTTTGACGTTGTTTTTCCATTTGGTGCATTAAACACCTATGATGTTATTTTGTTGAATTAATTAAATGTAATAGTATATATAAGGGAAATAATTGGGTGACTATGCTTTTGCATAGACAAATAATTTGTACTTTTCTTTAAATTTTTTATCACGGGTCCAAAGGTCGTCATTGTACAGTGCAAATATATTATATGTATACATCAATCTATATACATACATGCATTCATAGTTAAGAATTTAACACGGTGTAGGTTAAAAAAATGTGTGTACTATAGAGCGCGCGTTATTTAAGCAATACAATGGTGTGTGGTTGGTGCAAGACACCCTCAGTGCAGTTATGTTAGTGCAAAAATATGAAAAGGATACCAAATCTTTTGTTTTAGATAGGCAAAGGCAGTTTTATCAAGTCCTGCTGTACAAGTTATAATATAAAAATTTATTGTATTAAAAATATAAAAAAACAGAAAATTAATTCAAAAACAAAATTCCTTCATAAAATTCAAAAAGATATTGACGTGAAGAGATGTGATGTCAACTTGTTCTCACGATGACAATAATGACTGTTCGTTTTTTTAGTTTTTCGCGAATTTAGTGACCTCGTACACAGTAGAGTGCAAGGAATTTCAGTAAAATATTTTGCTGCTAAAAATGACAAATTTTGCAATGTTTAAGGAAAACAAATTTAAATTAAATTTTTATTGTTCGATAGCTAATTGGAATAATTAAACGGAATTTCTGTAAATATAAACTCGATTCTCACACATGAGTCAGCAGCAGATTACGTAAGAAATAAATTAATTAAATAACGATTTTTTCCAGTTATTATTAGGTAAATGTCACATTTAATTATTATTCATAGCAAAAATTTAATATAAAAGTAGAGTACTTTAGTTCCCAACATTTGTTTGTATTATCTGCACTA
Organism: Eupelmus urozonus; assembly: GCA_900480035.1. NCBI lineage: Eukaryota > Metazoa > Arthropoda > Insecta > Hymenoptera > Eupelmidae > Eupelmus > Eupelmus urozonus. The sequence goes on along the minus strand of UELX01005382.1, from coordinate 7,969 downwards.
TTTTAAAAATATATAAAAATCCTGCTTAATTGGCAAATCATTACTTGACATTCAATTCTGAAGCTTTTTCTTAAATATCCTTTTGACAGTATTGTAATAGATGAAGCACAGAAAAATTAAACCAAAGGCCCCGGAGAACTGAAAAAGTCCAAGCATAGTAGTGAAAGATAATAAATAGTAGACAAATATAAATAAATATTGTAAGTGTTGAAGTTATATCGGTGACTTCCTCGATCTTCTCTAGAATATGAGACAGTTTCTCTGATAAAGAGTAATTGTATATGATGAGTGAGAACGAAAATAAGAAAGAAAAAGCGTGTATGTGTGTAAAAAGGTTATTTTTTGTTTTCCACATAAATGGTTATAAAACTGCGAAGACTTCAAATTTTTAAGAGATAATGAGCCTATGAGCAGTTATTCAATTTTGACGTAAATTGTAAATAATATAACAAATAACTATGATTTCATGTTGAAAGTGAAAAAAAAAACACATAGGTGATGCGAATCGTCTATAAGAAAGACTATTAATTATTATTATTAAATACATATTTACATATACAATGTCGCCATCATATCAAGCCTATATCAATGTGTGCTGCGTCGTGATATTCTTAAAAACAGTAAAATTAAGATGTTATTGAGCTATCAAATTGTTGAATGACATTGAATGTTTCTGTTAGGTATTTTCACTTTTATTTGCATATAATAGAAACGTGTTATGCATTTGATCTTGTCACTCAATCCATCTGTCTGTGCTAATGATAGGATCCTAGATGCTTGCTTCTCAAATTCATTCAAATTGAATGATGAACCGCAGAAGGAATTGTGAAGGACTTGTCATAAAATTTGGACAATATGTTTTTTGTTAATAGAATTCAATAGCAAAGGTATCTAAATTTTATTGAAGCAAACGTTCTTTAAATTTTATGTTTACTTTAGATAATCAGATTCAGAATGATTATTATTAAATTATTATTTTCTACTCATGTAAAAAAATTATGTTCTGTGTATGCAAAAATCATGTATGGGATAAGCTAGAGAAAATGGCAACTGACCGCCCTGCAAAATTCAAGTACGCCATCAACTCACTGCCTTAGTCTTGCGCGAGGATCTATCATGGTCACACGTCGTAAGACTATCATTAGTCAATTTTGCTGGACTGTTATTGGCCAATTCTTTTACCGTATAAATATACTCTAAGTGAAAGAATATACATGCATTTTTTATGCTTGCCAATTCTTAAATAAGTGGCTTGAAAACTTATACAAAGTAAACATAATTATTTATAAATTATGCACACTATACGTCTGAAATTTTATTTATTTTATAAAATAAATAAGATTATTCAATTTTAATTTTGCAATTGTTCATCAAAATTATTAAAAATCTTAATATTTTTATTATTTTATTAAATTTATTGCTACAGATTATTTATACGGATTATTGTTGGTGGTGATTAAGATGAAATCATTATCTTTTAGAAATATAGCTATGCTATTGATTGATTTATCTTATAGTCGAACAATTATACTAATACAAGTTATTAGTAATCTGTATGCAATTTTGTGTATTTTCTAAATATTTATTCTTACTGTATGTGTAATAATTTGGAAGTATAAAGTATATGTATAAGCAATTTATGTAAAAGTTTTAAAAATTTATGTTATATGAATTACGCCTGCATTTTGAACAGTATATGTGCATCTATTCTTAAACTTAGAGTATGCTTAAAGTCTGTAATGATAATTAATGATAATTATGTATACACTATACATATTATTTTACATGAGTAAAATTAAAGATTAAATGAATAATAAATACAATAATAACCGAACACATTAAGAATAATAAAAGTATTAATATAAATGATATCGATTATATGAGGCATGGTAGAGTTAAACTTTGCCCACATTAATTATGTCGTAGATGGAATTTTTTTAAATTAACGTTAATAACAGCAGGCGTTTAAGATTAAAACAATATTGTCTACAAATCTTATACGTCCATCCTTATAGTTTTTATGCTATTTTCCTCAGTTAGTTAGATATCGTCAGAAAAAAAGAACAATGAAAAATACACGTTACTTTTAGTGTCAATTTAAATTTCCTATTGAAATATATGTATTAGAAAAGATATAATAGTTACACTTATTTTGATGGAGTAAATTAAATATATTTGATGATTTTATTAATGTCGAGAAAAAACAATATAATTAATTCATTAAAATAATAAAATTTGTATTTTAAATTTGTGGATAATTACTCGTGCAGCATAATTATATAAAAAGAAACTGTACTAGTACATATAAAGCGGTGATTACTACGAAGAGAAATACAAATAAATTTATTACGTTTTCATTTTTTCATATTTTATATTTTTAATTTTTGTTACTATATTGTCTTTTTTACTTATCTTTATACTTATGTTTCATTACTATTTTATATAAAAAATTTTTTATTGTTTTCTTTTACAATTTTATAAAAAAAGTAATTCGATAATTAGTTATTAAATACATAGTTTAACATTTTAATAGTTACTGGAACACTGTCAAGTATAATATATATTCGTTTACAAGAAGCATTCTTCAAACGAGACTTAATCACAACCCTTTCTAGTAAAAGATTTTAAGTAGTTTTAAATCGATTACTGACCGACAATAGTGTAGGTATACCATCAATATGAACAAAATTTGAAATTTTAAGCTACTTAACAAAAATATAGTATTTGTCTGATAGATCTGGTTAGTCATTACATCGAGGGATGATCAGATTTTAGTAAATAATGTAATTTAAAATTTTAGATTAAACTTTTGATAATTTTTCAGTTTGGTTAAAAAATTCATGTCATCAATTTTCTATTAGTCGCTTTGTATCAAATTTACTTAAAAAATTTTTTATTTTAAAATAAAATTCTGTTGCTACGAACATTTGTGTATATAATCCGAATATAAAAAGTGAATAAAGATTGAAAATTGTCGTACCTTGATTGTATACATAAAGCGTTTCAAGGTAGTATGAAATTTAGGAAACAATGAACATTCATGTACATACATATTTGAAATATAATTGATTGTGAAGCACTATGTATTGATTCAAACGAATGCATGAATACTTCTAAAAAAAGAGGGTTTGATGAGGTTTCGGCAGAAAATGGCTTCTGACATATAAACTGTCATATCTGGAAGCTGCATTTTAATCTTATGGATAAGTTTTATTTAGATTAAAAAAATTTTTTTAATAATATAAAATTTTTTAAATTTTAATCTTCTGTAATAAAATATTTCTGTAATAAAATAATTTTGAACGTATCCATAAAATTAAATTGCGAAAATTTGGTATTCATTCTTAGATCCACCTTTGAAAACATTAGAAATTTATTTTTTCAGAGGTATTCTATTCGTATACTATTATTTAAAAATAAAGAAATATTAATAAAATGAATAGCTAAGATTGATGAAAGGAAGTAATTGCTTTGATTCTATTTAAAATGCATTAAATAAAATAAATAAGCGCAACGATGTTATCATAGAAAAAAGAGTCATTCTATGCGTATTTGTAGGTTATAATTGTACAATGTAAGTTGAAGTTTATTAAATGAAATTACGAAGAATAATATGTTGTTGCAACTGCCATGCTGTGTGCCATTATATCGATGCAAATCACGTTTGTCATAAAAAATGCAAAATATTAAAAAAAGCGAAAACGAGCTGCTTCATACTGCTCATCTTGTGTGTCTCTTTATAAAGTTGTGCACTTTAAATATGTAAAGAATTTTAATATTTGAACGTGAATTCACGAGACCCGTCAATTTGCGTAAGTTGTCATATCCTGTGAGATACTGATTAACTGTAAGAAAGGTTGTTTTTGAATTGTGCTGCTTGCAGCAATTATAGTAAAGCAGCACACGTGTGTGAGTTAACTGGTATTAATTTATTTATAAACTAAATATGATATGATGCGTTCTATATTCAACTTTGCCGTGCATTTGCAATTGAATGAATGCTTACTTTGCGTATAAAATATTTAAGGAAGATTGGTTACGCAGATACTGCTAACGCTAATGCGTGCTTAGCGAGAAAACAATTAAAAATTGGATAATTATAAAAGACATATTATGATTTATCAAAAATTAAATAAATAAATAAATAAATCTTATTGCAGACAATAAAATTTGTTTGAAAGCCTTATTATGATTAACTTATGATTCAGAATTATAATATTACGAAATCTCGTTGCACGTGTGAACGTATATACCAATCATCAAAGGGCGTGGACGCGTTTTGTGGCAAAGTATTATACTACAAAAGCAGCAGCAGAATTTTGCAAAAATGCGTAAAATGTACTCCTAATATAGTTGGCGAAATTGCGGAGCAATTGTGTATTCATGTGTAATTATATTAAAGAAAAATTAAAAAATCGTTGATTCATCATAGTTTCAAGCACAATAAAAAATTAGTAGGGCCAGGCACAATAAGATTCGGCCAAATCGTTGTAGAGAATGATCTTCTAGAGCGGCAAGTCACATAAGTCAAAATATAGATAGTGAAAATAATAAATAAACGCTATTGTCTATTGTCACGTTCGTATATAATTATTTATTTCCCTACCCATTTGTTAATATATGTACAATTATAATTATATATGAAAAAATAAATTAATAATTAATTATTATTGTTTTATTTATACCTAATTTGGTAAATGTATTAAAACCAAAAGACATATCTACTTTCCAAAGACATTGAACAAAGGTATTCAATTATCAGGAAAAATGCACTAATGTAAGTTATTTTTACATTATACTATAAACTTAAGTCTTTATTTCCTTCAGTAAGATTTTTTTATTTTAAAATCAAGTTCATAATTCTTTTAACACTATATTATCTATTACTCTAAAGATTTTAAGTAACTGTGACTATAAAAAAAAAAAAAAACAGCTTATTACAAATAATTTGTATTTATGTGGTTATTATGATTATACTATAATACTACAAGTTTATCTAAAATTTATATTTTATCGCTTTAAAGAAAAATCTTGAAAATTATAATGCAAGTAATCTGTTTTATTCTATAAAATGTTTTAATATTTTAAAATATATTAATATATTATTATACAGTTTTAACACTAAAGTTGTTTTCAAAAATTGAAAACGGTATATATATTCCCTCTTGGATGTAGTTTTTTAATGTAAATTAATAATTATACAATTTAATGTACAAGAATAGAGAAGTTACCTGAAAGCCGGTAATTTGAAGTTAGGATGCGAGAACACAAAAATTATGTTACAAAAAATTAATGGGATAAATTCAAAAAACATTTTTTAATAAGATTACATCGTTTATCAGAAGATTTCCCTTCTAGTCTTATCTTGAAGTGTTGTATTGATACTTATAGCTTCATACTTATAGCTTCATTTTAAAGAAAATATGAAAAGAAAAGTTTCTTCTTTTAAGAGCATATTTTAATGAGCATATTTTAATCAAGACAAATACTTAGTGAATTTTCAATAAATAATATCAAACTAGGGAAAGCAAGCTTCGAGTTTCCCTTTTTACGATAAAGAATTCATAATATTGTGTAAAATTATGCTTATTTAAAGATGAGCAACAACAATGAATGGATTTTTGTTACATTTAATTGAATAATTTATAAGCATAACTTTAGTTCAAAGTACGAATGCTTTATACTAGAAAGGACAAATTTAAGCTTGCTTTCTCCAGTTTCACTATGTTTATTAAACATTTATTAAGGACTCATTTTATCTTTATAATAAGTGTTCTATAATCCGTGTGTTCTGAAGCGTTACATCATATGATAGAGGCTTTATTCATTTTTTGGTTCCTTAAAATATATTTCAAAATCTCATCAAGATCTGTGATTCTAATCCTAGATCCTCTCTCGATAAGTTAGGTATAAGGGAGGAGAGGTAGAGTGGCATGAGTAAGTATAAGGTCTAAGAAAGAAATCAACAAAACAATCAAATACTAATTAAATAACGTGTATATATTTGTTTCTATTAGTAGCTACTAGAGGAACTGCAGTTAGTAAGGGTACAATAAAAAAAATAAATCTTAATAATAACCATAGGGACCATAACCATAACCGGGATAACCATAACCGGGATAACCGTAATATCCTGGATATCCACCGTATCCACCAGCTTGGGATCCAGCTGAAGCCGAGGCTGATGCACCAGCTGAACCGTAAAGGTTATTATATCCACCGTAATAGGGTAATCCACCTAAGTATCCAGGGTAGCCGAGGGCAGCCGAGTTGGATGAAGCTGAAGACGAAGCTGAGGCTCCAGATGCTGCACCGGTGAGAGGGTATCCACCGTATCCATATCCACCCCAGGGGTATCCATATCCACCGTAGCCTCCACCAAGGGCAGCCGAGTTAGATGAAGCTGAAGCCGCAGCTGAGGCTTCAGATGCACCCCAACTTGGGTATCCATATCCACCGTAGGGGTATCCATATCCACCGTAGGGGTATCCATATCCACCGTAGCCTCCACCGAGGGCAGCCGAGTTAGCTGTAGCTGTAGCTGCAGCTGAGGCTCCAGATGCACCCCAACTTGGGTATCCATATCCACCGTAGTAAGGATATCCGAAGTAAGGGTATCCAAGATAGCCGTTGTTAGTTGCTGCGTTAGCGGTTGATGAAGCACCAGCTGAACTTCCTTGTGCTTGTGTTTGTGCGATGCAGACCACAAGCAAACTAAGTGCTACATTCAGAGCTTTGGAGAATTTCATCTGGTAAAAGACAAAATTTTTTGGGAGTTTTGAAAATAAATAAAAAATTATTCTTTATAGAAACTTTAACTTTTTTTTAATTTACAAAAAGTAATGCAAAATTTTAATAAAATTATGTTTATAAAGATTTCTTTGAAGTTTTAGAAAATTTATTAGAAAATGCCTTAAAAGTATTACCTTGTTAGATTAGTGGGCTTGTCGATGTCGCAAGAAGAACTCAAGTGCCTACTGCTCCGAAATACTTCATATTTATACTAAACTTTTGAAAAGATTGGAAAATTTTAGATTTTTGCTTTGAAAAATAAAGATATTATACGGTATTCTTTTGTAAAATCAGCTATCAGAGTTGTTGTGCAATCCTGAAAAGAAACAATATTTTACAGTTGTTCTTTGAAATAAATAAATAAAAACGAATCAGTGAGATAATATACAAATATTTTTTAAAATCATCCTTGAGTAATTCAATATGTGATATTCAGTTTCTTATATATTATTAGATATCCTTTAGAGTAACAGTGCAAATTATTTTTTCTTTTAATAAATGATTGTATTAATAAAAAATGAATTTTTGTAAATTACATCTGTATATAATATATTGAATATAATTAAATTATCATATTAAAATTTATTAGAAATTAAAGATAATTTCTTTTTGTAGCACATACTCGATTTCCATATTCTCTTGACGCATTAAGTGAGATTAAAGTGACTTTATTCTTATAAGCGGGAGATTTTTAATTTTTTGTACCGGCTCAATCTGAAAAAAAATAATCTAAAAAACGTCCGGTAAAATTATATTCAATATTTTCAAGAAAATAAAATATATACATATATTATATAGTTAATTGGAATCATATTCAATTGTATTACTCTCAATTATATCTTCTTTACTGCCTATACCAAACAACGTGACATTCAAGTAAACGTATTTTTTAAATCTTCAATCCATCTAATTATTATTTCCTAATTTTTCGATTAATGGATCGCTCTACTTGCTCCTCTACCTTCCTGCTAAAAACTAAAGAAAATCTTTATCAATAATAACAACAATTTCACTTATGTTATTGGAAACTAAAGAAAATCGGAAAATAAAAATGTTCATATATATAGTTATTTATGCTATTTTAACCTCAAAATCATAATTTTGAGATGATTTTTCGGCTCTCGTGGCATAAAATACGGTTCGATACTGGTGCGTAAGGTGATTTTTGCCACGTTCG
>UELX01005381.1:0-13954 GCA_900480035.1 Eupelmus urozonus | reverse complement strand
CTCGGGCTGTGTCGATGTTAATTTTGCATGGAATCTGAGGCAATAGAAAACAGCGCTCGTGGAATATTTATATGTTTAGTTAGCGTACAAAAGACATCGGTTTACATTTGTGAAGTTTAGTTAGGTAAAGGCAAATTTGATGCTTAAAAATGTCTTTTTAGAATTTTATATACATGATTAAGGAAAAATGAATTTTTATCGATGTCGATGGAACTTTCATTTAAGCATCTGATATTTTCCTAGATATGTACGATTAAAACTAACAGGGATGTATAAATAAATAGCCTACATGATTGTATATTCTAAAGATTTATTAATTCGAAGAAAAATTATAAAAAATATATATTTTATATGTACATTTTGTAACAAAATTTATGGTATTGAATTTGTACTTTTTCAGCCTTCTTATATAATCATTTTACAGGCCATTTTGAAAATTATACATATTTTGTTTATATTTTTATCAATTTAATTACAACCTTTAAAGTACGATAAATTTCTTATCTTCAGCGTAATTAAATAAATTAAATTAACTAATGTTTAACATGTGCTCTTCAATCAAAACTAAAAGTTTTATAAATTTTCAAACGCTTTTATATTTTGAATCTTGGATTATTAGAAACAATATTCTCATATATTTTTTTATATTATATTAATACATTAGTAATTATAATTAATGTAAAAGGAACAGAATTCAGTCTATTATTTTTTAAATTTATCCCTTTTAGTTTTCATATCTTTAATTTATCACATCAAAACTCATACAAATTATTAAAAGCTGCTGCAGCATTTAAATCTGATCCACTTAAAATTTTCGTCATGTTAGCCAAATTCACTCCTTTTTCTTTTACAATATTAAAATATTGTGTTTTATTTCCATTTTTGTCAAATAAAATATTATAAAGAATGTCAAACGTTTTTGCAGCAGAATTTCCTTTATGCCTTAAAATTTTTGCAATATTGCTTAGATTGATTCCATTTTTTTCAAAAACATTCAAACGTTGGGTTTTATTACCCTCTGTATCGAACCAAAGTTTATGCAACTTTGTAAATGAATCCACAGCCTCAATTCCTGATATACCTAAAATTGAAGACATAGTACTTAAAGCTATTTGGTTTTTATTTAAAGTTTTTAAATATTCAGTTTTTTTTCCTTCTTTATCAATAAAAAGATTATACAATTCTTTAAAAATTTCGACCGCTCTTGATCCTGATTTAAGAATTATATTGGACATACTATGTAAATTTATTTTTTCGTTTTCCAAATTCTTTAAAAGCTGAGTTTTATTTCCATTCTTATCAAACCAGAGATCAAATAAATTGATATAAAGTTTTGGAGCTTGAGATCCTGACATTCTTATAATATTTAGAATAGTCCTTATCCTTATTCCATATTTTTGTAAACATTCTAAACGATAAGTTTTGTTTCCTTCTTCATCAAACCAAAGATCATGTAATTTTCGAAACGTTTCTGCAGCCGAAAATCCCGTTTGAGTCAATGCATTTGATACAGCTGTAAAACTAATATTATTTCTTTCAAGATTCTTCAAATATTTCGTTTTGTATCCATTTTCATCAAATAAAATTTTATAGAAATTTTTTAAAGATTCGATAGGGTTTCTTGCGGCATGCAAAATGGAGGACACGCTTCTCAATTCTATTCCATTTCTTCTAATAACTTCTAGATAATTTTTTCCTTCTCCTATCGTTATAAAATGGAAGAACTGATGAAATGATAGTCCTACTCTGCTAGAATTACTAACTATACTTTTAGCAAAACTTATTTCTTCTTTATTATGTTTGTACCTTACATTAAGGAAGCTAGAAATATTGTACTTTATTTCATAGAGGATTTTGTTTATTACGTTTTTCGTGACTGTTCCATATTCGTGGGATTCTAACCATCGTAAAGTTACTTCATGCAATTCTTCATAATCATATTTAACTTCATTTATTAAATGCTTTTTTCCTATTTCATCTACGATGAGGTTATTTAATTTCGTTTTACTGGGTTGATTGACTGCAAAAACAAGCTTATGTAGAAACATTTCTTTCATTTTTTGCTCACTTTCGTCTAAAACATACCCTTGGTTCTTCTCTATTTGTAATGCAGGTGGAAGTCTAAGTAAATTAATAATCTTATCTTTTATTTCTTCTTCACGTGAAAATTGATAAAGTTCCATATTATTAATGCATGAACAATTTTTTAAAACTTTAAATCTTCTTTTATTAGTATCTATTTTATCAAATTTTATAAGACTAAAAGTAGCAGACTGACCTCTTTTTAAAACATTATTATGTCCAAGATTTAAACTAACATTAGTATAAAAAATAAAAAATTTTATATCGATATTATTTTTCATTTCCTCAACGAAAAAAGAAAAATATTTATTAATTGTTAAATCACTATTTCCTTCCTGTTTGATGGATGGGAATAAGTTACTGTAATCAATGTCAATACTTGCATCAACTACCTTTATATAAGATACTTTTCTCTTATAGTATAAAGTAATGATGTTAGATGAACCACTGCTTATCAAATTTATGCAAGATATTTTGTTATGCAAAACCATATCATGTAAGTTAGATATTAATACATTGAATTCGTATACAATTTTAGATCCTAGTTTTTCAGAAACTAAACTACAGAGTATTTTTTTTTGTAATTTAGCATAATCACATTTAACTTTCTTTGCTTCTGTTTTAATTATACTTTTTAACTCAGCTCTATGAGGTTGACTAACTGCAAGTACTAATTTATCTACAAATTTTGTTTTTATGTCTTTTTTTAACTCTTTGGAAAATTTTCTATCTTTCATCATTTTTTCAACAGCAGGAGAAAATTCTAAACGCCTTAATAGTTCTTCTTTTTCTATCTTATCTTTTGAAAATTGATAAAAATGAAGAACATTTACATCTTTTGTAGTTGACAAAATATCTATAAAAAATATATTTTTATCTGGATTTATACTATCAAGTTTAAAAGGGTAAAAGTTTTTGCATCGGATATTTCTTAATCTATTTTCTTTTGACAAATCTAAATCTAAATTTGTAAAAATTATAAGATATTCTGCTTTACTTAATAAACTATATGGCTTATAGATTGAATGTTTGACAAAATAATTAAAATAATTGTTCAAACAAATTTTCCCTTTAGCAAACAAAGTAGAATAATTGATATTACCAATTATATAATTGGTATTTACACTCTCTATTTGTAAACAAACAGATTTTTCTTTGTAACAAAGAACAACATCATTAAATTTATTAAATTCTGAAACTTCAAAAGATATTTTTAATGAAGGATACTTAGGTTTATAAATTAGATTTCTTAACAAACAGAACACTGAAAAATCTAATTGATACATAAGTTTAATTAAATAAGAAGAAAAATAATCTCTACGTAAACTATTTTCATGACAGTCATTCAACAGGTCAGATGAGTCTTTTATAAAATCATTACTTAAATCAGTTGAAAATTCTGTACATAGTTTTTTGGAAATTTCTTTAGGATTTGTATTAGAATGCTTGCGTTTTCTAGAATTTATATTCATTTTTATAATTTCTTAATTTAGACTTCTTAAAGTAAATATTTCCCTTGCTAAGTTTTATCTGAAAATCCAGTTAGCGAAAAAAAATATATTAAAAAATTTAAACATGTAACATCATTTTTGTTATTCTTCATAGCAAATCCTATAAAAATTTATTTAATACTGCAGTCAATCTTTTGTTCGCTTTTTCATTTTCTTAAACAGCTTATCATGTTAGTTTCTATTTGTACTATAAAAACATTGTAGAGAACACTGCTTTGTATTTATACTAATCATTAAGTTTGTTATAATTTTTAAGAACTCTTTTTAATAAATTATTGACAGAATTTTGTAATAATATTAAGTTAAATAATAAAATCTTAATTATTTTAACTCTTTACCCAAATATTTTACATTCTTGCTTTCTGTGTAAATCTGTACATATTAACTATTCTGAAATTTAAAATTTGAGGTTAAGTTGATAAATTATTTAATCACTTATTGATGTGTACTATCAATTATTACCTTAATAATCGTTTCCTTTGACAATTCCTTACGCCATTGAAATCGATGAAGCATCAAAACGATTTCACAAACGGAAGCATTTAGTATTTACTTTAGTATTTACTTTTGTAAATTTTTACATTAGGTATCTTCATACAAATAGAATAGTATATTGTTTCTAGAAATCAAAAATTATCACAAGTATTTACGACTGAGAGTATTTATTACGTTTAATACAATTATCTGCAGTACATATAAGAAAATCACTCGTATATTTTTGTTTATTATTCAAGATGACGGTACCCACGTGTGCGACTCGCCAAATTATGATGGCGACACAGCTGCACGTTGAGCGCCAAAATTTTATTACTCAAGCTTCACATGCAGATGGCGCGACTGAACCACCTCACTGATTGCGCGGGCTATTTAATTCTTTCATAAGGTGTCTTAGTTTAGTTAAACGTTAATATAAAAGAAGGTTAATTATAAATATATAAATATATTTATGTATAAATTTATAAAAAAAAAACATTATACCTCTAAATATTATATTATTATTATAACTATCACAAAATTATTTGTTTGAATACGACAAATAATTTAAATTGGTTTCAAATGTGTTATAGTCGATTTAATCGTTTTATGTATACCATATAAAAAAACATTTTATTAATCCTGAAAATTCAAAATTCGATATAAAACAAAAACGCAACGAGTCAATTTTTAATTGTCTTCCTAATAAAAAAAAAATATTTTAGACCGACCATCCCAAAATACACTACATCTCATCTTCCCAATCTCTGACGTTCAAAACCCTAACATTTTTGCATCCCCATCCAACCTTAAAACCCACAAAAAAACGCCTACCTCATCGAAGCAACCTCGCGCAATGCATCAATTTGAGACGTCTCCGCGGTCTATTAGTCTGTATCGCCGCGCTCGGTAAGAAAACCTCGCCTACGCCATACAGAAAGTTCCGCCTCCGCCGCGGCAACAAAGTTTGCGAGAACGCGCGAAGCTGCGCTTGCATGCGCTCCCTGAAATATGGGGGAAACTTTTAAGCCGCGCTTGGGGCTTGCTTCTTGGTTTGAGCGCGCGCGGCAAAAACACATAGCCGCGCGCAAAAGGGAGAAAAGGCGGCGACGAGAGCTTAGAGGGCCGAGGCCGCGGGATTAACGAATGAGCTTGCTCAAAAATTCAAGAGGGTCCGGTTTTTCTTTTTCTCGATGTTTGGGGATAAGCCAGCGAATAGACCGCTCGACACTGCGAATGATAAAGTCGCTCGAAACTTCGCGGACTGCAAAGCTTTATTTATGTACAAGTTGGTCGCGTTAAAATTGTGGACGGAGCGGGAAGGCTTTTGTGAGAATAAAGTGACTGGAATGCTGAGGTGGGCTGAAGGGAAGCTTGTTGATAATTTATAAAGTAATTAAGTTTTTTATGGGTAAACTTTTCATATTGATTATTAAATTAGTTTTGCTTAAAAGTTACTATTATTATGAAAACAATTTTATTTATTTGAAAAATACATAAAAAACGTTATTATGTTTTTAATAGTAGAGAAAGCTTTGTGAACACAGTATTTCTGTAATATGAAGTTTCGATGAATTCTAATATATATTATGATAATGATTAAATTGAGCTCCAAATTAAGAACAATATAGTTGTTGATTTACGTACATAACTTTTTCAATTTCTTCAATATAAAAAGTTTCAAAATTTCAAAGAAAATCGAAAATCCCGAAAAAAATTAGTGACTTAAACTTAACTTTCAGGATTCCGAAGTTAAGACTCACACAAACTGAATTAAAGATGAAAAGAAAAATCTCGAGAATCTTTTGCCGCACATTCTTGCCAGACTCTAATTAATCACCCTGCGCAACTTCTAATGAAAATGTAAGTAATTGAACCGGAAGTTCTAAACCTAATAATAAAACTTAATCGACCACTCCGCATCAAACTACTTACCCAACATCAACAAATTTCCATCCCACTATTAAAAAATTCACTCCAACCCCCACCCCTAAAGTGCAACCATCCCAATCAACGATGAATCTCTTTCCGTACCCTCTCACATTGACACAGCATTACGCGAGCACCACGAAGCGATCATCAATGAAATATTCGTTACATTTTCATCAGTGCGTGGCCGAGCGATCGCGTTTCCGCTGGGCATTTTACAACGGACAAAGCCATGATGACGCGCAGCGCCCGAGGCGCGTTGAATATTTCATTGGGCGCGACGGCTTCGACGCCCTCTCCCCGAACGCTCGACACCATGGAAAAACCGCAGCGCTGCGGGCTCTCTCCACGGACTCTGCCTCTATGGCTTCTCACCCGCCCTGAGCTGCATACCGTGTACATGGGGATACGGAGAAACGTGGGGGGAGGGATGGAGTTTTGATGAGGGGGTGGAATTTTGAAAATGCGATTTTGCGGGTAGCAGAGTGATGGGGGAGTATGGGGGTGAGAGGGAAAATAAAAGGTTTAGATGATAATTGGAAAGATGAAAATTTTGATTTTTATTGTCGGAGTTAAAAATCAAATATTTTATTAGTAGTACTTTTTTTAAATTCGATTTTTCATTATTTATCTAAAAATGTTTATGTAATATCTGGTACATTAAAAATCAAAATAAAGATTATGTGATTCGTTTAAATGAAACAATTCGTCACAGCTGAAATCACTAGAAAACATCTAACTCTCTGGAAGCTTTTATTCCGCGTAATTATCAAAATTACAGCCTTAATTTTACAACACCCTACATCGTCGCAGCGCGAGTGTCGCGCTAAAATTAATAGCATGTAATTAACTTTAATGAAAACGCCGATAAGACCCAGAAATCTTTGGAGCAATCTTCGTCTAGACCCGCGCGCCGCCCCTTTCATTATTATCCTTACACGTAACAAGCCGACGCAATTTACAAACTACATCGCCCGAAACTTTAACGACAGAACTAAATTAATCCGCAATTAGCAGCCGCGAAAACCACCCACCGCTTCAAACTGCAATTTCGAAAATAGCCTGTAAACAAAATTCCCAACAAGTGGCGCATTTGAAATTCAAAACTTGTATATTTCCAGCTGCCTTATTCCGCTCTCGTTACAGCGTAATACAGTCAAACAAGAGCAAGAAACACCTCTTTATATTCGCTCCATCAATTCCCCCACCCCCTTAAAAAAAAGAACAACCTCCCGAACTATATCCCAGAGCCGACCGATAGCCCCAACGCATAGGTTGCATGCAACAGCGGTAGCTTCGAGGCTCTCTTTCTCTCTCTCTCTCTCCCACGAATATAACGCGCGGGCGCAGGCCGAAGTAGCTGTCAGAGAATTTGCAATTCCCGCGGCGGACGTACATACATACATAGAGGCGCGCGGTAGCGGCAGTCCCGCTAGACAGAGAGTTTTTCAAATTTTATGAAATTTCAGGTTGAACGACGTGAGCGCGCGCGCCTGTTCCCCAGGGAAGCGAGAACCAAAGGAAATTCCCTTTTCCCGGGGAAAATGAATTTCCATCCTTACTTCCTCTCTCTCTGGCTCTCTTTTTACACGCCTCGCACTCGCGTATACACGCCGGGCGAACATTCATCATTTTCAAAGACTCGAACTTGCCTCACTCCCTCGTACGGTATATCGCGCGTGGGGAGACGTTATACGTGTTTTTCTCGCCTTTTAAGGAGAACGATCGCCTCGCGGCTCGTATACATACCCACTCTCTCACCTCCCTGTATACACCCGACACCTACGCCCTCGTGTACAGCTACAAACAGAAGGTATATAGGAGCGCGTGCCGAGGCGAATTTGCCCTCGAAAATCCTTTCAGCGGCGCTAATGCCCGTGTAAAACCGTCGCGCGGGAGAAAGTGAATATAAATTGCGCCCTCCTCTCGTATAGAAGGAGAAACCGCGAATTACTCGGCGGGCTCTCTTGCTCCAAAAGTTCGCTCTCGCGTCAAGTGCAAAGAAGAGGAGAAGAAGGCGCCGGAGGAGGACAGTTAAAGGACCTCTTTTCGGGATGAGATAATTTTAATGAGATTGTCCGGAGGGAGGCCAAAGCGGAGGGTGTACAGCCGACGGGGCCGGGATGAATACGGGATCGAGCTGGAAAATAAAGACGGCATTAGGCTTGTCTCTCGCTTGGCAGGCGAGGGACGTCTGATGGAATAATCGCCGGGCGCAGCGACCCTCGAGAGGAGTACAGAGCGATACGGCTCTTTTTCCTTCTTGTCCGATGGATGGAGAAGAAATAAGGTTGGCGCTGAGGGCGTTTACGACTTGCAAAAAGTTCGCGCTCGCGCGCGTTGCTTAACGGCTGCGTTACGACGGAGGTGCGAGAAAGGAGGTTAACGGCTGCAGGAGAGAGAGCAGGACGATGCCAAATGCAAAGCCCGATATAGTGGGAAAACGATTTCGATAAAGTCGTGGTGGGGGGTAGGGACGTGAGGGGGGGTTGTGAAGTGAAAAGGATGGGAGAGATTTTCTACTTTGGGGATTGGAATTGGGTTAAACGTGGAATTTAGATTTGAATCCGTTTATAAAAAAAATCATTGTGTAATTTATTGTTGATTGTGTACGTTTATCCCTTAATTCATTGGCTGAGAAAATGCGTTATCTTATTTTCTTCACGTTAAATTTATTTTCAATGACAAATTTAACCCTAGCTCACCTAATCTCTTGTTACTTATCAAGTACATGATTTAGTTATAATAAAAATTATGACGAGAAACGTAATAAATTAAATCTTCAAGATTTCTTTCTGATATTAGCACTGTAAAAAATCCATATCTCACTTATTAGAAAAACGCAGAACAATTGTAAAATCACATCATATCAAAATCATATCAAAACAAATGCACCCAAATAAAAAGAACGTCTTCTAATCCACCTCACACACTCCACACACCCAACCCCCAAGAATAAAATTTGCCTCTATCAATTTACCCCTTAAACTTTGATCAGACTCCGTCTGGAGCACGGCCATGCATCACCAGCCTCCCAGCCTCCTCCGTGTCATTGTTATTTCAGCGACGCAGTCCCGCGCGATATGAGCCCATGAACCACCTCTCCGCTCTCGCACCTCATCGCGCGATAATTTTTGCAAGAAAATTTTCTCCTCTCACCTCCAAGAAGCAAACGAAGTTTAAAGCACTCGCGGGGCCCTCCACTAAAATATTGAGCTGAAGCGATACCCAGCCCCACCCTCCTGATACGTAATACGCGCATTCCGACTCGTAAACTCGTTGGCGCGGATGAAAAATTAAAGGCCGCGCCGCGCTAACTGACACGCAGCTCGCGCGCTTGCAGCCTGTAAATTATTCAAAACGGCCCCGCTCCTATGATCTATGGCGCCGGCGTCCCGGCGATCCGTCCTTTTCTCCGGCGCCGCTGTACTCTTGTTTTCCTCCTCTCGAGCAGTAACGCTCGCTCCCTCGGGACGTTTCTTTTTCGCGTCGTCTTTTCTCCCCTTTTTTTTTCTTCCGCTGCAGGTCTTTTTTTTTAAGGTGGAGGCTCACTTGACAGTCGCCGCGTTTTATTCCCGATCCGCTCTTTTCGAGGTGCGACTGGTGGTCTTTTATTTTTTCTTGGGCTGCCGCGTAGTCGCGAGTTTGCTAATGGCCCGCAATAAAATATCCTTAAAGCGACTGCGTCTCTATATCTCGCGCTTCTAGTGCCGTTTAGAGCTGAGCCGGATTACAGACGCTAAGGGACCGACGGGGGTGTTTGTGGCTTGCTTTTAGGGGAGGGACCCGCCTGCCTATCTTGATGACTCTGGGTATACGTTTTGATTTAATAATGCGGGGTTTGTTTACTTTTTTGGGGTGGGTGTGATTTTGGAATATTTTGGTGGAGTAGTAAGTGCTGTGAATGCTGATTAATGCTGGGAAGTACTTTCGTTTATTTCATATCTCAGATGCGAGTATGCAAATGTTTTCATTTACGGTTTATTTTTCAAAATTATTTATCGAAAATCTTAATTAATTTGAATACGTGCGAAAAAGTATTTTAAATTCTTTACTTTAAAAAATAGCACTATCTTCAAGTTCCTGAAAATGTCTTGAAAGATGCAGCTTAGTCTTAGATATTTTTTGCTCTTAGTGCTAAAGATGTCAATGTTTTTTGGTGGTAGAAATTCTCCATTTTCATATATAAAAAATTCATAAATATTTTTACGCGAAAAACAAGCACTTTGAAACTTTAGAAAAATATTTAAAACTTTAGGAAAATATTTTATCGAGAATTTCTAAGCAAAAATTAGATGTCAAAAACTTTTTAAATATAAGACAGATTTTTACTTGGAGTAGTTATAAGTTAAAACCTTCTTACAAATAACTAAATTACATATGTTTTTATACACGGATTTATAATTTTTATCATATATAAATAAAATAAAAAATTATATATATCTTATTTAAATGGATTAATATTTTTTATTGACAAAAAGTAATTCAAGGGCTTATAAAATCATATGAATAAAGTTACATCAAATGTTCGCTTCCAATGTTAATATCGTATTTAATAATTTTTATTGGCCTTTTAACTTTACAGTAGATATTCACGCTACATAAAGCAATACAGCTATATGCACTAAAACTGTAACGTAACGCCATCTATGAATGAAACCATCAAGTTTCAAAGATTGATTCATTCAAAAACATTACACTATACTTTAAATTAAACTTGTATTTTATTATAAAAAAAATATACAATTACAAATCAATCTTCCGTGTTAAATTTATAATTTATTTCGTATAACAAGGACAGTTTTCCATCTCCGAAAAATTTCATGAAGCTTTGAAAAAGAAAGTACCCATTTTTATCGTCTTATCTAACAAGCCTTTTTATAGATTTTAATGTATATGTTCATTATTAATTCAATAGTTTCATTATTAATACAATTCCTAAGCTACCATAAAAAAATTACCCATCCCGGCCAGCCATAGGTATTTTGTCTGCAACTTTCAAATATTTAAATAAAACTTTAAATTTCAATTCGTTTTTTTTTCTTTACTTATGCAATTCTTTATGAAACATTAATATTTGACTTTTTCGGAATACGACATTTTGAATAATAGGATTCATATAAAATACAATTTCTTCTTATCTTACTAATAAGATCACCACCTTTAAAGAAATATCAACAACTAATAAATATAGCAATATCACAGTTAATTATCTATTAAAACTCATAGAGTAAAACGCATAAACAGACATGACTCGCACCTTACCCTCAATTAATTTCTTCTCCAAATACCCCACCAGCAAAACACCTCATCACCATCACTATCACCTTCCCCCCAAAAAAAGACAAAAACCCAATGAATCACCAAACCCAAGGTCTAACACCACCCGGAAACTCGATAGCTCTCAGGTATACACATCCAGCCAGCCGCACGCATCGAGAGCGGGGGGCTAGAAGCGCGGCCGATAGGTGATAAAGTGCAAGCTCCGTCGCTCTCAGCTAGCTCGGCTCGGTAATGAACAAAAACAGGCAATTACCCGAAGTAGTTAGGCGAACAATGCGCGCTCGTCGCCCAACAATGACGGGCTACTCCAGAGCCGCCGCGCGGGTGGGGGCGTCGCTTTTTAGAGAAAGAGAGAGTATTCGCTCTTTCGCGGCAATTTCAGATTATATTCTCTTCCGTACGGGGGGCAAGCTCCTTTCTTATCTCGCGGACAGATGGTTTATGCCGTAGCGCGCGCTCTCTTGATCCAGTTTACGATAATGGGATATAGTATAACGCCGACGCGGCGCCGCCGTCATCTAGGATAACGAACGTATTTTCTTCATCAAGAGTCTCTTTGCGCTACCGTGGGACAGAGGGGGGGGGGGAGGTGGATGTGTATACGCCTGTCGGCGCGGGGCTTGACTTATGAGATACACGCGCGCAAGCTCGTGTATGCGCGAGAGCGCGGCGATTTATTTCGCGTCTGATAAATGAAACGTGAAAAATCTGGACGAGGGATAAGGAATCGTTGGGGAGGTCTTGTTTTTGATTTTTTGGTCGGAGGTGGGAGGAAAGAGAGGTTGTTTGGTGAAAAATTAGGTTTGAAATGTGGAAATGGTGAGATTTGTGATTCAGTGTAATTTTTCATGTTAATTATGAGCATTGAAACATTAGGTTGATTTAACGGAATATCATACAGAAGATTCAACATAATATTTTGTTAATTCAAATAATTATAAATCCTAATGATTTAAAAGTTAATTTTTTTGTTACTTTGTCTTTCTTCTCTTTTACTTTAGATGTTTTATATTATTAAGCCTTTTTTAATGATACAAATTTGTATATGTATTTATAAAAAAAATTTTTTTAATTTAATTCAATTGCATTTATTCCAAAAAACACTTTAAATAAACCTTTTAAAAATATATACTCTATTAAATTCATGAGCTCGAGGACAAGAGGCATAATGAACCTTGCGAACTGTGCCATCCAAACATCTTATGCATGATTAGAATCACCTTCTTGTTAAATCTCTAGTAACATGACACATTACTTGATGCATTAATATATTAACATCAATCAAGAGCGTAAATAAATTTATATAACATTTGCGCAAAGTAAAATGAATTTTTATTATAATAATAATAACTTTTATTAAAATTAATATGTTCCAAAAATCCATATATGTCATTTCAACCGTATCTCTATTACATTAAAAGTCAGGATATTAAATCTGCAAAATATTTCTTTACTCATAATGAATGAAACAAAATTTATTTAAATCAACCAAAATTTTTTCAGAATGTTCTTTTAAAAAATTAAAAAAAAAGTTTATTTAAAATTAAAATACTTAGAATGCAACTATTGTCCTAATGAAAATAAGAATATTGATTGTTAAGTAATTATAGAAGTTTTTTCATAAGATCTAAATTACCTCTTTATTGTTCATTAAACAACACTATTAAAAAACTTAAAATTTAACTTCAAGATCCAGCGCGAATCCCAAAGCGCAAAAATTATTCAGCCTCCAACATTAATACCAGATAACCCAAATTGCAATTGAAACATTCAAAATCCCAAAACAGCCTCAAAGGACTCCCTCCATAAAAACTCCAAAACCCAGCCAGTTTCATCTAATGACCGTCTGGACTTTCGCGATCCAACCATAGCATACGTCGCCTCCATCCACTGTCGCACTACCTGAAATCCATGCACCTAAGCGAAAAACTGTAGTAGCCCCCGAGAATCGTAAAAGCTGCCGAGCCGAGAGTTCTTATCTAAATGCGAAAAGTTTACGCGATTACGTGCGCCTTCGGCCCGCTCAAAGAGGACACGTTGCTATTAAATACGTGTAAATTAGCATTTTCCGAAAGGAGCCTGCCGGCCGGCTGCTCGCTTTAAAATTTTCATTCCATTTGCTTTTTATGGCTGCGCCTTCATTAAACTTTTTAATACGTGTCCAATTTAGAATATAAATTTCTTATCTTGTTTTATTATTATACTTGGACTTTACGATACTGCTGTGCGTAAAAACTTTTCTTTGCATTTTTTTTTTTTTCATCTTTTGAGTAAATGAAGTTGGGAGTGACTTTCGGTGAAGGCGTTCGATATACTTGTTATTAGTAAGGAAATTTGATTTCTTTGAGAAGCAGTGCTAAATTGGTATGGAATGTGCTATTTAAAAAGAAACAGATAAAAATACTATGTCGTTGAATATTTCAAAATTAGTCAATAATATAATTTTGTACCTTCTCGATATCGGTAGTTAACACTATCAGGTCATGATTTTCTGTAAGAAAAGTTTTCCTACAGTACTACATAACCCATGTTTGACTCATGCTAATCCGAAGGCTTGGAATATTAAAGTGAGACCTAAATATGCCAATAAACGTGTTTCCGAGGTTGGTTTGCTTCGTTTTATTAAAAAGAACTGCTTCGTCTTTTAGACAAGTATACATTACCCATCTTGATGG
>UELX01005380.1:0-13957 GCA_900480035.1 Eupelmus urozonus | reverse complement strand
TTAAATTTGATGCATTATTATAAGAGAAAATTTAAGTTTTGTAAAAACTCCGCCTACTAGCCCCGCTCTCCCCTACTCATGTCATGAATATTCTAATTTTTTAGAATAATTATTATGTGCCAAATATTAATTATGTAACGAGTATAAGAATAATCCACTGTTATTTTTACCACACGTAGTGACATCAAAATTCTGTTAAAAAACTTGTAGATTAAAATTTAGTTAAATCAACAAATCTTACTAATCTAACCAAATATACTGGATTTTAAAATGCAAATTTGTTCACGTGGCTGACTAATCGAATATTGCGTGATAACTGTGTAAATATAATGTAATAAAAAAGAATAGGTTGTTTTTACTCTTTTAACAATTGCTCGATTGACAAAGCAGCTTTTAAAAATAATCTCTATATGTTTACATTTGATAACTACAGATACACACAGCGATTTACTACAAAGCTAGTCATAATTGTATGTTAATTATGTACGTCTTTTTATGACATAATCTCAGCAGCTGTTTCTTAAAATAACTATCTACATGATTTTTCACAATATTAGATAACAATAAGTTAAAATAAAAATAATATTTCAGCATACATGAAACAGCCTATTAATACAAAGACGTGTAAGAAGGTAACAAAATGTTTTATTCCAGAAAGTATTAGCAATAATTTTATAGCGCGATGTTACTCGTACAGAGCTAAATAAAAATATGACTAATATTGTAATAGTGATAAAATTAGCCAAGTTAATTTCAAAGTAGATCGTGTGATTTTCCTCGCATTTACAATCGTGTGAATTTTTATTGTAGAACAAAGTGCCATTTATTCAAAGCAGTTAACAATAGTAAAATTTATTAAATTTTAAGTTCAAAATGGTTAAAATTATAATAATTATTACAATTTAAAAAAATACTTCCTCCTTACTCACTCATAATTGAATTGCATGTTTTTTAATATATTAAGGAAGAATTCATTAGTTTTACTACAAAGACATTAAATCTATTGTTTGTTTTATTTTAAGCATATTATTATTTTCTTTATATAATATACAAATTGCTACTTAGATGGATTAGTTAAAACAAACATTCATATTTTGAAGAAATTTATTTGAAAATTTATTTTTATTTGATCAAAATTTATTTTTACAAATATTTTTTTAGCATACATTTATGGCCAAATTAGAAATTAAAATAAATATATTCATCACAATCGACAAATTGTTTCCAGATATTCTATAGTTTGTAAATACACTAGTTAATTATTACGTAAAAATTTATCGTACGGAGCATAATGGAAAAACATTAAACTCCATTAAAGCATTTCGTGGAAGGACTTGATTTCATCAGTTTCGTTACACATGCGGGATTTCCCTGCCCAATTAATAAAATAATTTGAATGTGAAACTTTGTGCATCTATGTGAAAAAGTAATGTTATCAACTTTTGATAAGATATTGTTCTAGTATGTTTTGTGAATGCAGTTACGAAGTATTATAAATGTATTTATCATTTTGTATATATTACAAAAATTAAGACACTTTAATTTTATGCAAAAGAAACTCAAGATTAGCTCCTAACTATATATTATACAAACATTTTTTCTTATTCCTCCTTTAATTTTATTGCATGATTTAAATAAAAGAATAACAGTTAAAAATACTTTAATAGTAAAAATTTACAACATATTGAAATTAATTTCAATGCTCTATGCAATTTAATCTTAAGAATAGTTGTTTGTCAAACAAAAATCGACTGATCTAATCTCTGTAGAAACAAGTTTTAAACACAAAAAGAAATTTTCATCACTAAACTAAACTAAAATCTTACAACACCTGAGCAATCACTTTATGTAAATGCCAATGATTGAGCAGATTCTGTAAATAATTGTTATCGATGTAATAAATATTCAAGTTTGACGTAACCTTATTTTTTTTTTTATCTCCAAAAGGAAAATTTTTATTACCGAATGTCAATTAAATTTTCTAACTCATACTAATATTTAAGTTTTCTAACTATTAGGAAATATGTAGATCAAATATAGGAATATTAAAAAAAAATGTTATTACTAGTAATAATAGAGATTTAAAAACATTAGAAAAAATAATCCTAATTTCCATGAACCCTATCTAATACGATCAAGGGCAATGAATTATCGAAAATTCGCATTCAGCTTGTGAACGTATATTGGAAATAGGTTGTGCGCAAGGCCATCGCGGTTCATTATTTCACGCGGTCATCTTTAAATCGGTGAATGTATCAACACCGCTATAGGCGCGTAAAGATTATTATCATCTGATTTAAATCATAAAAACAGTTATATCAGATGCATAATTTATAATAATAGTGCGGATGACAATACTTATATTGATAAGTATTCTTAAAAAATATACTTGTTTTCTTGATGAGTGCATTTAATAAATTCAGCACTTTCCTTAACATTTGAACACATTTCTCATGTATTTCATGCTCGACTGTGAATTTAGTCATGCTCAACTATATTTACGAGCTATTGATAAAAAGAATAGCCTCATTAGATCGCTACAGCGTGCTCGGTAATTATATACACAAACTCAAGGAAAAATCTGTGTGTACAAGCAATAATCAAACAAATCACACAAAAGAATTGAAAATTTTTCCCGCACAAAAAACTGACGGCCTTCTTAAAAATCTCAACAAACAACCCGTATCCCACAAAAATTAATCACCTCACTCCTCCAACCGCGCATCCCCAAGCATCTATAGTAAACAAAATAGCCAGCGCCGATCGCGCTAGTTTCGGCTCCGCTCCATTTAACTATCATCTCGGCGATGCTATATCAATCCACGCGCATGTATCAGTTGCACAATAAAAAAAGCCCGATAACGAGCCGAAAGAAAAGTTCAGCCGAGCTCGCGGATAGCGACACTGACCTTTTGCCGCTCGTCCGCGGGGAAACCGGTCGGACGCAAAACCGGTGCAGCAAAAATCGGACGGCAGACGAGCCGACAGGATTTGCGAAAAAGGAGCTAGAGGCGACTGGGAGCGAGTCGGCCTCGGTCAAGGCGACGTATATACAAGTTCGCGCCGCGGGGAAGCCCTGAACTCTTCGCGGCTGCTCGTGACAGGATTGACTTTTGTGGAAATACTGGCTTGGGTGGTAGTTTGTTGATTAAAAATTAAAATGTGAGAGGTGGTGGTTATGTTTTTTATTGTAGGCGGCGGATTTTTTATTATTGTAAGGAGGTTGATGTCACGTTGAGTTTTAGCTTGGTGTAACTTATTTCGATTTTGTTTTTAAGCAAAATGTGAAATGTTAAAAGATTTTAATTAATATAGTTTTTTTAATTGTGAGTGAGTTTTATATCTCATCGATTGAAACTGTAAAATGAATTATCAGAAAATTTTATCGCTGTTTACAAAGCTGTTTTGAACGTCCTGAAAAATGGAAATTTCATGACTAATATCATAAAATTGTCTAATAATATGTATCAGATCCAAGCATTTTAGTTAATTATCTTCAGTAAGAGAATTTGATAGCTTCTTTCATTACGTAAAACATCTAAAAATTGTATTTAATTTTAGTGGAAACATCACAAGTAGTTTTTAATGGCCTTTTCAGACTTCTGAAACGCAGTTACTCATTTTATCGTTAAATTTACTTGATACCGAGAAATAATTATTTTCATTTGTGGAGATTTACAGAAGTTAGAAAACAAATTTTAAATCTTTTATTGTTATTTAAGGAGGAACATTATTTTACACATTACTCTAGATGCATTTTATTAAAAACTCTATTTATTGTTGATAATTATCACTTGTGTTTATTTGTAATGTAATCTAAAAGCTTAAACTACAACTGTAAAAAGTATTCTTGCGTGTTAAGAAAATATTAAAAAGCAATAAACATAACGTAATACTTAGTAATAAATATTGTTATGTTATTGTCTAAAATGACAGTTTCCAGAGTTTTAAAGTTACAAATTATACTTCAAGTTTAAATAAAAATATACGATTTTTTCCCTTGATATTTATCAATAAAATATTATCAAATTTCTTGTACATGTAAACAAAAAACATCATGGTTCCGATACCCGCAGCAAACCTCGCTCAAAGATATATAAATCCTACCGATATGCAAATCAATTTAGACAAATAAATCCCGGGAACGTCAGCAGATCCAATCGCGTTTCAACTTTCCTCATGACTTCTTCCCAACCTCTTCCCGCATCACCGCGATTCTCACTTAACTACAAGAAAAAATCTAAACTGCAGTCTCAGCTTTACAAAACTGCCGTCAACATTTCGAATCCCAACCAGACAGCGCGCATCGCCAGATCCTTCGCCAAAGGAAAACAAATAGCGCGACAGGTGAAAACGACGAGCTAGCCAAAAGCCCGTCACAAGCCCTCTCAACTCATGAAAAGTCAAGAAAATCGAAAAAAAAAAAAAATCAATGTTACTCACCAGCAGCAGAGGCCAAAGAGGAAAGCGCCGTGGGCCGAGAGCCAAGAGGAGAGAACCGAAGAGTCGGAGGAACGGGAGCCGATTACCGGCGACCGTGAGCCCGGAGAAGCGTGTTATGCCGATCGTCCCCACTCCCGGCCGAGCTATTCGTCTCGTCGTTTCGCAAGTCTGTAATCTTGTGTTTGTGTGTGTATATATGTGTAAACGAGCGAGCGCGTATATAAGAGCGCTCTGTTGTCTTTGGGGAAGACCCAGAGAGCAGCTGCTTGGCCGCGGAGGCTTTTTCCTGGTAGTCCTTCGGGATTTTCACGTGCCGATCGTGGATACGGTTCTAGGTCGATTTTATGATGTAGATGGTTTGGTTTGATAGGAGGTGGACTGGAGGTCGATGGGAGTTTCGCGGATTTGTGGTGTGCGTGGAAATTAGAGTTGATGGATGGTTGACGTGTGATTTTGGATGATTTTGCGCAGTTAGTTCTTGGTTGGTGTTGACAGGAGATTAGAGCTGTCAATGTTTAAACGCTGTAAATATTGGAGAAATTTATGATATAATATGTAAGATTATTATGTATCATCTAAGAAAAAAGTGTTTCGTTTATGGGAGAAAATTATAGGTAAATTTCTACGAGGTCTGCAAAATTAAATGAAAACTTCTAAGTTCAAACAATTTTTTGTAAATGAACCGATCAAAATTAAAGTTCATTATTAATCAAAACATAAGGATGAATTCAATAAAGCACGCGTTTTAATCATGCATCAAACATACTTACAAAATACTCAATAGTCGATAAACTAGAATTTTATAGTATCCTCTTCGTGAAAATGATGGGTCTGGTATTATGTCTCGTTCACTAAACATCAGGTTCATAATATAATTAACTATTTCAATCTTTTTCGCTATTTTTTCCTTCTTCACTAAGAAAGCTTTGCGATAATAAAAAAATAATTGTCTGATTCTCACTTTTTAAAAAAATCTTTTGTTTGTATGTTTGTGTACTTGTGTATTTCTGAATCTACTCCACCGATTTCAATCTATATAAAAGTTCTTTTGTTTTGCTTTCACAAAGAGAAAGCTTTATGACAGCGGCATTTTCGGGATTCAAGTTTTTGATGAATTCTAATGTATTTAAGCCTCCTCATTTAGAAAATGCACTTCTTGTGGTGATGTTTGTATATACATAGATACGCGTATGCGTGCATGTGTGTGTGTATGCGAGTGTGCGTGCGCGTTTGTGTGACAATATTCATTTGTCTTGTCTTTTGGAAGCATTTAGCGTATAAGCTAAAATTTAGCAAATATTTAAGGTCTAACATAATAATCACTTAATGGATTAAATTATGGAGATAGTCGGAAAAAATATACTATTTATTAGATTATATAATTAATAAAATATTTGATTATTTTAATTTTTATACCATTTATTTAGAAAAATATGTAGGAAAGACCAGTGCATTTTTTAACGCAAGGCACTTATATCTTCATTCTTTAAACGTTTGCAGTAAGGGTCAATGAAATGAAGTGTATACATTTTATTTACCTAGGCCAAACTTTTGCACATAATTGCGATGGCAAACATTACAAAAAATAAAAAGTTTCAATCAATTGTTGCTTTTAAGAGTTAAAACAAACAATATTTTACATTACGGAATTTTACTAGGATCCAATAAACATATTCAATCTGAACAAATAAGAGTATAAGATTAGTAAAAAAATAAAAGGTTCTGTGCTATTCATTTTTATAATAGCACATGAACACTTGTCCAAACTGCGTCTATATAGGGGGTAAGTTGCAGATACATCGAGGTAAATTGGCATACACAAATAAATTAAGGCTAATTTTATAAGTGAACCCAACGTTAATATTCGTAATAAATTCTCAGAAAACTAAAAGCTTATAACAATAAATATCAATACTGGAATATCACTTTTATTCAAAAAACTTTTTTTCGCTTAAGTTTCACTTGTACAGGTCAGGCACTTATGATTCAACGCATTTTAAAAAGTATTTTTCACGATTGAAACAGTAATATAATCTTTAATTTAACATTAAGTAATAATATTTATCGATATCATTTATCTGTATTTTTCTTTTCTTTTTGTTTGTTGTCCTTTTTATTTTACTGCTTTATCATTTTATTTTTTGATCTGTTGCCCATAAAATAAAATCCTTTGGTATTGATGCTCTATTTGATGCTCTATCTGTCTTTCTACCTGACGTAGAAAAGTACGACAATAATTATAACTGTAAATAAATATTCGATTTAAAAACTTGGTTGTATTGCGCTTAAGTGATCTTATTCCTTACCAGAAATATTGTTCATTTGTCCGTATGTTTCAAAAATACCCTACTGTATCCGCCAATTCCCTTACTTGAAGTTAGCAGCAATTGCTTGATTGGCTAAATCTATTAGAGAAAAGCTGGATCGAACCGAATTAGCCAATCACGTAATTGCTGCTAACTTCACTGGCGGATGCGCCAAATAAAATTCGGAAGGTTGTAGCCACTACCTTAAAAAGATGATCCTCTGTGAATATAATCACAAAATAACTCGTGAATGGATTATCTGAAATCAAAAAATGAAGTACATTTGGTTAGAAGAATAATTTTGCCTGGCCTTATTTTTTTTTATTTTAAGTTTTTTTTATTTTTAATGACTAAAAGAAGCAGAACATCGATTTTTGTGGCTGGATCTCGAGGCAAAAAAAAGGAAAACGTTATCACGAGTTATTATATTCACGCCTTTTTTAGAAGGTGCCTTCAACAATGCTCCGTCAGCAATTTATTTTTAAATATTTTTAAATGAAAATTTCACAGAATATTCTTTATTTTTTTATTAACAATGTGTTCAGACATTTAATTTATAAATTTTTACCGTTATGCCAAAAAAAAAAAAAAAATTCACGCAAATTTTCTTTTTAACTTTCCAGACCCGACCCCTCCCCGTTCTTAAATTCGAGTTATGGGTGATTCTAGTATTAACTTAAGAAAAAAGATAAACATTAATTTCATTTGAAGTAGTTTGAATGAGAGTAACAAAAATTCAACTAAATTCGGACGTACTTATATTTTCAATTTGATAGTGTAATTATTCTGTTGTTCTAATACAAACTGCCGAAATATAATACGTTTTTCGCCGAAAATGCCAACTTTCCGTCCTAACCTCAAACAGAAAATTGGTAATTTCGGCCTCGCTGTATAGCGAAAAATAGTATACGCACCACGGGAGGTAAAATTGCAACCTCATAGCACATGTTTGCCACCGTCGCCTTCGGCTCGGGTGTATATGTACTCCCTAACAATTCAGGAATAATTCTGTGTCATAAAGTATTCCTTGGCAAGATTTACTCATAAGAAGTGAATTTTGTGAAATTAAAAAAATACATTATGTATATATTTCAAATCGATTGTGTCATTTGTTAAATGTCAAATGTATATGTATTTCTCCAAAGTATTAAGAGGGTGCATATTTACATTACTTGAAAGAAAATAATTTTGTGCTTATTTATAAGTAAATTTCTTCGTACGACTTTAACTCAACTATTTACATATATGATAGAACTTTATCTACTCTATCACCTAAGCATACAAAATAGACTTTACACATTCTTAAAGAAACATAAGGAAGAAAAAATATATTTCTTTAGTTTCTTCTTGTATTAAGTAATATTGACAAACTTGATACATAATTAAACACTATATAGTCACAGTTTTACTGCTTTATTCCATGAAAAAAATTATTAAAAATAAATCACCTTTCTGTTGATGTAAGCATATAAAAACAGACTTTATATTCTTAAGAAATATAAGGAAGAATAAAATATCTGTCTTTAGCTTCTTCTTGTATATTAAGTGATAATGATAAACTTAATACATGATTAAATACTCTATAGTCATAGTTTTACAGCTTTATTCCATGAAAAAAATTATTAAGAATAAATCGCTTTTTTTCAGATGTAAGCAATTTTCTAAGAATATACATGTAAGCAATTTTCATATAGAAATTTTTTAGTAAAGCTGCATAACGTATAGAAAACAATTATTATTGAATATTTTATACAAGAATATAATAAACTTTTATATTGTACAATAATTAAATGTTATATACTACTTATGTTGAAACAAATCTAAAAATTAAGTGTGTTTTAGATATTGAGTGTGGTTTTGCTTGTTAAATACGTTGTATGTGAAGTATAAAGTCTGAACTGCTGACAAAAACCAAATGATTTTATCGATCACCTGTATACCTGCACACAAGGGATATACCTGTAATTATAAATATTATAAATATACATTATAAATATTTATATTAATTATAATTTTTTATTGTCCCGAAAATAAATGTATGTACAACAATACAAGTAAATATTAAATACAGTTTTCGACACTTTGTGAAAAACAAGCTCTTCGCACATCGTGGTAACAAATTTTGTACGATATACGGGCGATAAAGTGATTTTAACCACGTGTAAACTTTCCACACGGAGAGAATTTTTCCTTAAAAATTACTGGAAATGTAACGGTAAATCTGAAACATGCTGCAGCACCCCAAAAAACTATGGAAATTACTGTAAAATTTGTTATGCGTAACGGTGAAAATTATAGCGATTCCCTATAATTTTTACCGTTACGAACAAAAAATTTTATCGTAATTTCCATAATTTTTTGGGGTGCTCTAGCATACCTCAGATTTACCGTTACATTTCCAGTAATTTTTATGGAAAACTTCCTCTCATCGCACCCTCGCTTCGTTCAGGCGTAAACGTCTACACGAGGTCAAAATCACTTCACTGCACTTGTATCGTAAACAACTATTACTATCGACTCAACTGTAATGGCCACTTTTCTGCCTTGAAAAGCGGGTGAAATGTTGAATATTTCTCGTACAAACTTCATTTTTCGAAAAAGTAGTCTAAAAACTTTTATTCCCGCAAATTAGAATTACACAAATTTTCATTTTCTAAATGTTTTTGCTTCCATATAAAGGAAGCTTTATAATAGTAAAATTTTGAGTTTTTTCAAAAACGCTTTAGAAACATGTTTAGAAGTGTTAGAAGTTCGAATCAGGTGATTTTAGAAAATGTCTGTATGTGTGCGTATTGCGTGCGCGTATGTTTGTGGGTGAGTGCGTGTACGTGTGTTAGCTATTATTTACATTATTTTTTTACATTAGCTAATATTATTTATTTGTTTTGATCATATGAATATATTGTTTTAAAAAAGGTTCATAAGTCCCAAAATAATTTATCAATTGCTTCGGAAAATATCATGATAATATAGAATATCAATAAATACAATTTGTATAATTTTTTATGTATTATGTTGATTAGTTTTTCAATAAAAATTAAAAAGTGAAAAAATGCGTTTTCTTTGTCCAACAATTGCGTGAGTAAAAAGGCTTTAATTAAATTGAAATTTTAAGAGAAGGTAGGGATTTTATTCATATTTCGGCTAAGTTCATTGCGCTGCTTATAAAATTTTTTTAGATAAAGTTTTGAATGTAAATATTTTAATAACTAAACTGCCATTTTTAATGATCAATAGTTTTTTTTTTAGAATTTAATAGTTTTAAGAATAAAAAGAAATTTGAAGATTTATCAGTTTTTTTATTTGGATTTTAAACTATACAAGCTCTTGTAGCTGTAGAGAGCTATATTATTTTTATATTTTTATATCCAATTGAATATTTATTTATAAATTTTGTAGTTTTTATGTTATTGAATTGATAGGGAAAGTTCTTAAATTGAATACATAATGAAATTTCGCAATATATTATTTTTAATAAACAAAAAATATTATTGTTGGAGTCGCGTCATTGAGAAGTCAGGAGGAAACCAGGTTATCCGTTCAATGACAACACTGACACACTTATTTAATTATAAAATACTCTGATATTGTATAGACTCTAAATTAAGTAATACGGTTACAATAAATATTAACCTATAGCTGGATACGTGTCTTCCAGACCCCACCGGTTTTTCTAATTTTCGTAAATTAAAAATTTTCTTTAGTTTTCCATTTTTTAAAATGTCTTTGTTTTTCAATTGACACCAATTTTTGAGTGCACATGCTATTTTTTGAAAAGAAAAGTTTAAGCCCTTGTTGAAATGTGTGCCATCTCGGGAACCTGCATTATAGGCTTTTGAATTGTTATAAAACCCTGTACGCAAAAATTTAAAGATTTCAGAGAATTACTCATATGTTTGTTATAAATTTTTTAAAAAATGATGTCTTTTTTTGATGTGTTAAACATTATTTTACTAAATATGTAATTTAATATTCACCATAAATTTAACGTGTGCATCTACTAATAACTTGCCAGGTCGGCTCTGGAGGTATTTGACCATTTTGTGAACATTATTTGTTGGACAATTCTTTTTTTATGGCATTTTCTCAAGAGTTCTCAGTTTGTGATCAACAATCAAGTGCGGTGCCGCGGAAAGATCCATGAGCATTTGTCTCTTCCACAGTGGAATCTAAATAATGATAATGTGCACTAGCACCACCGGCACTCATGCCAGTAAGAGTTATTTTCGTAGGATCACCGCCGAAATACTTAATATTTTCACTGATCTAGCGCAGAGCAGCGTTTTGGTCTTTTAAACCCATATTTCCAGGTACGACGTCATCCTCGGTACTTAAGAATCCAAGAATTCAAAGGCGGTAATTTATTGTGACTAAAATGGCATTATGATCACTCAGGAACTTAGGTCTAACTTCTGTGCCGGCACCGTATTGGAAGGCGCCGCCATGGATCCAAAAAATCACTGAAAAGGTTACATTGGTCTTTCTAATTGGCGTGTAAATGTTAAGATATAAGCAGTCTTCATCTCCGAAAACGAAGTTGTTTCCACCACCAGGTTCTCGCTGACGCCCTAAGCAGCTATTTCTTTTTTTTTGTTAGCGATTAGTTCATTTGACCACGGATCGATAGGTGTAGGTGGCTAGGTATATAAATAAAAGCAAAATAATATTTTATATATATATAATATGAGTTACATATTTTGAATATTTAGTACTTTATTTATCCAAATTCTAATATTTTGTTCAAATAGTAAAATATTCAAAAAATGTTTAAAGAAATTTGAAATAAAATGACGAATTTTTAAGTAAAATTTTTTCTAGAGAAAAGTTGTGTTATATATTTCTGAATTATTTATTTAGAACTTTTTAAAATTTTTGTGAAAGCTATAAAAGTTTTTTGAAAAATTTCAGATTTTTTGTACTGTAAGCTGTTTGTACTGTTTTTGTATAGGTGTATGACTGTAAGTTTATATAGAGTACTTTCTTATCATAATGATCGTAAATGTATATTCGGCCATTATGTATTATAAGGTCTTTTTTTAGTGCCTCAATTATTAATTAGATATTTTTGTAAGATCATTTTCACCTTTTCACATATATCCATTTAGATTTATTTTAATTTTTCTAATAATAAATGCATACAATCTTATCATAGTTAATTAGTAAAGCGACTGAAGTTCATTGAATTTTGTGTATCGTCTATATTATATAATTATATAAGATTTTATAAAATTCTTAAAACTTTAAAATTTTGTGATTATGTTAATAACTTCCAATATTAAAAAATGGTTATTTTTACTTAAAATGATAGAACCAAATTTATAAATCATTGTGAAATATGTACTCACTTCAAATGTTCTATCTCCTGTAGGTAGCAACGCATATGGGATCCCTTCATAGGCATTGTACTTATTTTTTTGATGTGAAATCAAATAATGACCAATTATTTTTCCAGAGTATGTTTTTGACCTTTGGTACATCTTGAGATATACACTTTCCTATTACAAGGAAAAAAATGATTGACTTCAAATCACTATGCATAGTTGCTTTATCGAAACTACGTTCAAGATTAAGTCAAGTGAAAGACTGCGGAAGTTTTTCTCTTTACGGGCTTCTAAATATGGTTTTGAAGGAAGTTCTTATCTAAATGTAAATATCAGTTAATACTGTAAATAATTATAAAAAACAACTATTTAAACAACTTTCATAATAAAGCATGTTGCAAAAACAGTATAATATTGTGATTGAAATTCATTGTAATAGATAAATAGATACGATAAATTGAGTTTTATTGTACACCGCAGTACAAATATTAACACTATTCAGTTATTTATATGATGGCCGTAACCATAAGTAAAAACGTAATAAGTATAAATTCGTAAGGGCGGGATTCAAAACTTCGAATGTTCATTCTGTAATTGCTTTTCTTTAATTAAGTTCGAATTTTGCGTACCGTTACATACAACAAGGTAGTAACGAATGATTACTTTTTCGTAAACAATTTATTAGAATGTCACATTATTCGAAAAAATGTAATTAGAAATTCTATAAAATTTAAGATTTTTTATCGGTTACTCATAGACGATTTTTTTATCATAAATTTTATTATAAAGTTTGAATAGACGATTTTTTTACGTATTTTTATATACTATAATATTGTTGTGTCGGAAAAATAAAAACTAGTTTCATTACTATTCTAATTGATTAAATTCTATAAAGTGAACATTCGCAAACTATTTATTTACAATATTGAATTTCGATATTTATGCCTTAGAAAACATGGATTTTCGAATATGATTAAATGAACAATGTTAATATGCTCTGTAAATTTCAAATAGAGGAAATTTCCACTTTTTACTCTTTAGTGGAGCATTTTGAATTAAAAAATAGTAAAAATTCACTATTTTATCGTGAATTTTCTTTAAGTTTTAGTTCAAAATGCTCCACTAAAGAGTAACCAGTGGAAATTTCCACTATTTAAAATTTACAGAGTGCAATTTTACAATATAAATTTACATATACAATATGAAATTTATACTAATTACAAAATGAACATTCGAAGTTTCGAACCCCACCCATTCATAGTTACATTATTATTAAATCTATCAGTCACTATATAAAAGTTATAGTCAAAGAAAATTAAGAGATAATATCATTTGTTAGAAGACGAAATAAAATCAGAAAATTCTCAAAAACACAAAATAAAACATATCAAGACAAAACTGAACTCAATGATCAAATGTCAAGGTAAAGACAAAACTTAACCTAAGTTGTATACTTATATAAAATGAGACAAATAGTATAAATTTATTAAGTCAAAAATTTAAAATTTAAAGCAGATATTAAAATTAAAAGTAAAAATTAAAATAAAAGTTAAAAATTAGGGTAATATCAGTCTTTGAGATCAGATTATGATCAAGTATTGCACAGCGCCTAATAAATATCACAGTCCAAAGCAAACACACTTGCTTCAGCCCGCACATACCTCCATTCACGCCTTACATACATGCACTTCCTCTTAAGACTAAGATAATAAGTTAGGACATGGTTATGAAAATCAATATAAGTTAGGACGCGAGCAAAAACATACAAAAAAAATTAGCGAACATAGACGTTAATCTAGCCCACATAGCATGAAATATTTCTGAAATATTTCTGAAATATTTCATAAAAGATTTGAAATATTTCTATAATATTCCATGAAATATTTC
>UELX01005379.1:0-13961 GCA_900480035.1 Eupelmus urozonus | reverse complement strand
GCTTCGCTCGGGCAGCAAACCCACCCGCGGGAATAATATGCGACTTTACTCCCTTGTTGCATAATGTACTATTATTTTCCAATTCCTGAACTAGCTACATATCCAGCATTACGCATTCCCTGCTATATGCTCCAGCTTACCTTTTATTTTCTTTTTCCTATTTATCAAGTGATACGAACTGCCGAGCGGACCTCTAAAGGTTGCTACGGTAGCTTCAAGCATCACCCGGCAACGTGCGTATGTTTTGGATGTTTATGTCACATTCCGTAGGTTTAAACATCGGAAACATATTTATGTTACTTATCAGACAGTTTGTTAAGAGCGAAAGATCACCTAAACGATCATCAAAGTTGCGTATAGGTACCCGCGGTCACCCATCGAAGTAGTGACCGCGCGTAGAGCTGTTTAAGGTAGCATCAGCGGTGGGTATCGTATCAAGCAAGGGCCCTGTGGGGCGCTTAAATTTGTTTGCAAAATTTTGTTCAATAAATTGTTTTGAATGTTTTTATTTATTTATTTAAAACCAGAAAGAGAAATAGACTTTTGAATGTTAAAAGATAACATTTTTAACAACCTTTGAGCATACATACAAAAAAATTCTTCTGCTAATATAAAAAACAACGTTATTTTTCTGATTTAGCTAATCAGCTAAGATTGTGCGCATGCGCAGAAGTGAGTTTTCGCCGTTTATTCTTAATATCTTTTTTATACGTTCGGTAAGACGTATATTTAATCACGGCATTAGATTCCTCGTGTAAAAAGCTTCAATTATATACTTAATTTGTTAAGAGTTATTATTTAATAAGCTATACTAAATCGAGATTAATGATTCTCATCTATGGATGCTCATAAGGTTACATGTTGAAAATAAGTTTTTTCACGTTTGTTTTTTCAATAATTTGGTCGGTGACCCCAATTTTTCTTTGCACCAATAGAAAACTGAAGATTTATAGAACATTTCTGTAAAATTTCATGAATGTGGTATATTTTCATGAAATCTGCTGATGCCACCTTAACTCTGATGATCGGCCGAGATGCAGTCCGCTAACCCATCAACCTGTCGGTCTAAAAGATAATATATTTATACAATTAGAAAACGATTTTAACTCATCATAGCAAAAGGAACAGTCGGGACTTATAATAAATACTCGACATAATAATAAATATAATTTAAATTATAACAATTAAAAATTCGATGAAAAAAATTAAAGTGCAATTTGAAGAATTAAACATTATTTTGAGGAGACGGGAGGATCGTGGAGGGTGGGTAAATCGAAAAAGCCGAACATCCTTTTATATAATGTAAAAATATACATCGTGATTTAAAAACAATGTATAAATATATATACCTATATTAACATTTTTAATATTCTGCTCCCACTCCCCCATCCCCCTCCACCTTGTATTTTTTTGAAGATTATTTAATACAAAATATATTTAAAATACATCTTTATTTGAAATATAATTTAAAGGTGAGTAAACTATTAAATTAGTATTAGTAAACTATTAAACTCATTGGAAGTAAAATTTCTATTTTGTTTCACATAAAGTTAACAAAATAAGATCAAAAACACAAATAAGTTTTCCGCCGTTTTATATCAAGTTTGAAATGTAGAAGAGTTATGAAATTTACAATCAATAGATGAACAAAAAGTTATAGAAAAGACATTTTTATCATTAACTAGGAGAGTGTCACAGCTTCGGGTCTCAGATCTTAATGAAACTTTGGGATATGTTCTTAGGTTCTCAAGTTACGGACGTTTGCAGTCTTATTTTAAAGAATGTGAAAAAAGATGTTTTTATAATTTGACTAATTTAGTCTAGAAATGTCATCAATAAATTTCCAATTACTAAAATAAAAGTAGAGAAATCAAGTTTTAATTTGCCGTATTTAGAACAAAGAATTAGTAATTAGAAGAAATTATGCTTGTTTAAAATTGAGCAAGAAGAATACACTTATTAACTATAAAATTCTGCAGATTGGAATTTATATGATTTTTGGTACATTTATATTGCTTAACTCAAAAAGGCATAACTTTGGTTCTAATTATTAATTCTTTATTCTGAAAACGGAAAAATAAAGCTTGATTTCTCTTCTTTGATTTTAGTTATTGTAAATGCAAGAAAATGATTTTTTCAATGATTTTCTCGATTGTCGACTTTGTCAAGGCAGCGGTATTCTAGTTTGGAGCACAAGGTTCTAATTATTGAATTAAATGCAAAATTGAGACTTCAAGTTTAAAACGGCAGCATATTCGGTTATTTAGTGGTAATAAAAAAAATTAGTGGTAAACCACATTAATACAACAATTCTGGCGCGCCTAGGGTAAATGTACCTATTACTGCGGGTGTCCCATTCACTGCGGAATTTTTTGTTAGGAGGATTAACAGATTCAGAACATAATATTTTAACTTGGAAAAATTATTTAAATATAAAATAGTCACAATGTATTAATTTATATCAATTATTGCCCATTCTCTTCAATTTTTCTATTGATAATAATAATTTCAAATTGAACCTGTATGAAAAGGCTTTAAAACAGCTATATATACCAATCTTGCTACCAAAGAGCCATCAGCTAAATCATAAGAAATCAATAAAATATGTATTTACTCTTCAGTATTTTTGCCTCTACATCATCTAAAGGTTTAAATTTAATGTATTTTTAATAGATATGGAAATTTCTTGTGATATATGTATAAATAAATAAACTGCAGCATTACGTACTTAAATTTTGTGGCTGCGCGCTATTCTGTGGACGAAAAATTATAGATTATGTACGTATTACGGCGGTGCTGAGTCGAGTATCCTAATCTCCAAAGTTTATTAACATATACGTGCTCATGATAGCAACATGGTTTTTCGCTGTGTCGAAGCGTGAAATTAAATGTAAAAGCTGCAAAGAAAGGAGAAACTATTGCATCAACAAGTCGCACGTCTGTGAAAAGGAGCAATCCCTTTAAAAGTAATTTACCACACTGAAAAAATCTTCCGTTATAACAACGTAAAATATAATTCTAATAACTTCATAGTTTGGCTAATTTCTCTTTAGATTACAATAATTATAAATATTGTTTTGATAAGGACACGTATAGTTACGACAATGATCGTCTCCAAAAGCTATCTTTGAGGTTATGCCGTTTATACACAGATTACTAGAAAAATGAACAACAACTATTAATTGCCTTAACTAAAGTTTTTTTTCAGTGCAGGTAATCACCGTTTTGAACAATTTTTATCAAAATATACAAATGTATCACAAAATTTAACAGAAATTAGCCTTCATATTATCCTGCAGTGATAGAAACAAGCGGCCCGCCGTGATAGGGGCAAGCGACAAAGTCATCCGCAGAATAACGTACAAAATAAAGTTTTTATGTAATTATTAATTATTTTATTATTAGATATATTTCTAGTAGCTGTAATATTTTTTTACGTATTTATAAAATAATATTTTATCATTCTATACTTTTCGCGAAATTTAAAAGTCAAAACATTAAAAGTAACAGTGGAAAAAAGGTGCGAAAAATTGATGTAAAATCGACCGCAGTAATAGGTACATTTACCCTACGCTACGAGTGCAGGCTCGCGGAAAAATTTTTGAAAGAGAAGAGAACGAAAGAGACATGTGATTCTTTGTCACTTTTTCTAACACCTCTTCGCGTGACGCGTTCTCTCTCATACTCTTACATGCACATAACGAATTCGCAAGATATATCACTGTTAATTGCAGCCATACGCAATGCGACAGAAATGCTACTAGCTGCGACCCTTTCATGTGAAATTGACAGGCAAAAACATTTTACTTTTAAAAAACTTAACAGAATTTTTGTATTTAGTTTGAAAGAAAATAATTTTCTTGATCTTTAGACTAAAATTACAATATTTCTATTTTGACACCTATATTTATTTTAATTTTTTGTGTGATTATTTTCAGAAACATTTTTGGATCCTTCGTAATAATAAATTCAATCAAGAAGAAGAATTATTTTGCTCTAAAAATTTGGCTGTTTATAGTAAAGGTGGCCAAGGTGTGAATACATCACATACATCATACTGCTGTGAAACCGACATTCTCCATGCAAATTGGTGTAAATTTTATATAGAAGATAAGAATCAAATTTTGAAAGTAAAACCTAATGATTTAGATAATTCTAACCAAACAGCGGTAGACTGTATATGTTTATTTGATTCATATGCTTTTAAAGTTTTTACTGAGTTTGGAGAAAGTTACATCTCCAGTTTACAATTCAAGGTATGATACCATTAGATATTTATTTTCTGATAACTAATTATAACTGAATTAATTTTAATCTTAAAAAAGGTAACCTAAACATAATTTTATTAATAGTTTATCTAACCGATCATTTAATAAACGTCATTAGAATCTACTTAAATACGGTAATCGTTGAGAAAATAAAGACTGTATACATAAATTTTTTAATATACGTCGTTCAATCTTGCTTTTTCATTTTTTAAAATTGTTTGTAAGAAAAATATTTCTTTTCATTGTTTTATTAAATTGAAATTTTTTAAGTAACAAAGAATTTAATTTTTCAGTTACCTATTTAACTCTTTTTAACTATTTCTTAAAATCTTATCGAAAAATTACTCAAACTAAAATTTGTAAGATAACAATATACTTCCATGCCATGTTATAGTATATTTTTATATTTTGATTTATCATTATAGTAATCATAAGTCGAATATTAGTGACGTAATTATTTTAAAAAGAAGTTCTTAATAGTCAGCAACAGCTTTCTTATCTAATATTTTCTAATGAGTTCAAAATTTAATTTGTTGTTTGGATTATCCTTGAAATATTCTTTTTTTTTTAATTTATTTTGAATAAATAAATAAATTCACCTAAACTAATTGTCAAAGTAAATTCTTAAAAAATAAATAATGTTTAAAAAATAATATTGAATATTGTTATGCAAATCAGCTCATTGGCAGAGATCTTTCAAAATTGTAGTAAATTTACCTATGACCCTTCTTCGTGCAGTGATTTTCATAGTATAGGGTGTACTACCGCCTTAAAGGATCGATAAAAGTTAACAAAAGCTCCAATAAGTTTTCCTTTTAGCTTTGACAATTTTTTCGTTTCTCTGGCATGTAAATTACTTATATTGTCTTCACATAATCTGCTTTTCTGGAAGTCCATTAGGCACTTTGGTAAGATCTTATCTTTTCCGCAACATGAGGAAAGTAGAGTGGCCAAAATAGTGGTAAATATTTTAATGATTGCGTACATTAAAGCTACAACACCTCTATAGTTTGAATGGTCAGATACGTTCCGTTTATTTACATATTAAAGAATTTTCTGACTCACGCCAACTTTTAGGCACCTTTTCTGCATATAAAACTTTGTTGAAAAGATCCTTTTAGTAAATCACCCAATTTTCCAGTAGCCATTTGAAGAACAAGTTTGAGATTTTCGCTTTATTAATATTAAACCATTTATAGCGTTTTCAAGTTCAATATAATTAATATATTTCCAATACAGGATGTCTACAGTTGAGACATCATCGTCGATAGTTTCAGTAGTCAAACATCTAATAGGGTAGAGATCGTCATAAAATATTTTAACAGCTTCATTGGGATAAAATAGCATTAAAAATTTACTTGGTAGCCTTATCACAGTTTTTCAGAAAATTGCCGGTATTTTGCTACTGACTAAATTTGTATGCAGTATACAAATGAATTCTTTTCTCTTCAATTTATAAAGTTTTCTGTAATTATTTCTTGCATCATTAAAGGTACAGCATAGTTTTTTCTTTGGACATCATTCATTTTTGTTGCAGTCTCTTTTGCTTCTTATTAGCTATTCTTTGTAGCGAAATTGATAATCTTAATTATAGAAATATATGTATAAAAGTTATACATTTTAATTTTGAAAAAAATAACATTTTTTTTATAATTTATTTTCCTTCCTTGTAACATAATATTCTATTATTATATAATTTAAAATTATTCAAAAATATTATTATTTAATGATTTCAGGTTTCTACTGTATGGCCTACAAAATATGGGATTTTATTAGAGAAAACTTCTCAACCAACTTCTTCTCCCGGGTATGGACTTAAGCATTAATATATTTACAATAATATCTCTGTAAATTTATTAATTATAATTTGATTGAACGATAGACTTTATTGTTCGCTGGGTAGTATAGTTGAATAAGAATACATTATTGTTCACCACGAACTAACCATTTACTTTATTAAAAAAATGTTGACATTTTGGACGTTTTACAGATACGTTTCTCTTCAAAGCAATGTATATTCAAAAAAAAAAAAAAAAATGTTATGTCGAAGTTAGATAAAGTTCTTACATATGTATATGAGAATCTCATAAGTCAATTACACGTTACCTTACCTATTAATTAAAGAAAAAAAAACCCGTGGTTTCTAGTCATCAAATTTCATAAACTTTTAGCGCTAACAATCAAGCGATCGAGAAATCAATATAAATTTTTAAATCATTGATGATGTGAAGTCCCGTGGAATTATCTATATTATTAAACTGATAAGATTTCGCTGATTGATTTAAGACTATCTCTTATTATAATTTAAAAAAAAAATCGTCGACTTATAATTTTTTTTATACTTCAAAAGTTTTTCA
The DNA here is from genome assembly GCA_900480035.1 of Eupelmus urozonus. Taxonomy (NCBI): domain Eukaryota; kingdom Metazoa; phylum Arthropoda; class Insecta; order Hymenoptera; family Eupelmidae; genus Eupelmus; species Eupelmus urozonus. The sequence continues at coordinate 7,336 of UELX01005379.1, read as the reverse complement.
TTTTATTTTGTTATACAACTTTGAAGAGTTACTTAACAATGATAATGTATTTAAAAGTATATAGTACGTATGTAAGGGACAACGTCAACTTCTCGTACAGCATAATTTTTGGGTTCGCGTTTAATATTACGTAGATATTACATATCTGCTCGATTCTTTCACATCTTAAGGCAACGTGAACGAGTGAGGTAGAAATTTATATAGAATGTTAAACAGAAACTCAAAATTTATTAAACATTCATTAAATCAGTTAGAAAATTTTTTTTTAAGATTGTACTTTTCAGTACAAGCTGGCATAATCTCTTTTTTTAGAATAGTTCAATGGAAATAAAGACAATGGAATTTATTAATAAAATATAGATAGGAAAACACGTATACTTGATTAATTTTTTTATTTTTTATTTTAACAAAATTGATCACTTTTCTTGTAAATAGACACTATCAGTTTCTAGCAACTACAACTTTAAAACTTTAACTACTTTAGAAAAAAGTTTTTCCCAACTTATCTAATTAATGTTTTCGTTGGGATACTCGTTTAATATTCTGTGTAGTTTACTACCTTATAATGTCATTTAGCTTTAAGAATATTTTAAGGTCCGATTAAGAATAAATTATACGATGAATAAGTACGTATAAAAACCGGCATTAAATGGAAACGGAGCCAAAATCTCAGATTTCCAACACTGGGCGATCCCTAACATCCATAAATAATCCATAACAGATCGTGTGTTAATTTCTGATTTGCATATTTTAACACAAAGATATTTGACTCTAACATTTTTTAATCGAACACATTTGAATTGAAGTATACAAGAAAACAAGAAAATTTACAGTGTACACAAATTTTATATCAATAGTATATTATATGCCTAGGCTTTCTTTTTTACTGGCCAAGGTGTGTATACTATTTTTCTGCTCGGCGGTGCCGGAAAGCGGCAACTTCGTTTCGCGCAGCGGCCGGGAAATTGCCGCTTTCCGGCCGGAGGGCAGAAAATAAAATTATGTTTTACTATTTTTAAAAGTAACGAAGAATTTAGTAACACGAAACTGTTGCTGTCTATTGAACTAAAACAAAGATTAATAATTTTTATTTTTTACGCCTACGATTTACCATATAATTTGTGCAGAGTTAGATTATTGGATAAATCAAAGAACTTGTCAATCTCAGAAGAGACAAACTCACCTACCGTATATTCATTAGCTCATCCCTTAGATGACATATCTCCAGTTCTTATTAAGCAAGGTAATATTATAAATATAATTTACTTTACTGTTTCATATTTGTAATATAGATCAATGCACGCGAGAATATATATAGTATTTGTCCGCCCGCTACAAATTCTTATCTCGTGAACGACCCTCGCATTTTTGTCTTCACGAATTGTTTTGGTCGTTTCCCTATTCTTTCTCTATCTTGATAGTGACTTTCTATTGAGGCTCAGGGACTAACAACTACAAAAATCTAAACACGGATAAACTAAAGCCAAAATAATATTGCCAATAAAGAAATATATAACGTAAAAAAACCTCCAGTCCATATTACCTTGGATTATTCAATGCTGATTATTTTTTAACAATTTTAAATCTTGACTGAAAATATATAGTAGAAACATGATAAACAATGACTATTTATTTCAAAAATATTAGAGAAAAATTTATCAAAATCTTAAAAAACTGCTAACAATTATTAAAATTGTATAAAAAGACTAGACAGAACAAAACTGGATCTACACAAAATCTAATGTAAAAAATTATTCAAGATTAAGACAACACTTCAACAGAAAATGATCATTCCTAATCTAGAAAGTTTATTTAAAATTATTTTGCAATATTAATATTTATTTTTACAGGAAACACATTACAACTGTGGGATGCAAGTTTATCTATAATTTTCATCAGCAGTGAACCTTCATTTGCTTTAATATATGATACAAAAACAAGATTACATGCAATTTATAAATTAAGGAGGGCTACGAGTGAAGAATGTCAATTACTAAATACCAGTACTGACAATACTTCTTTTATTTACAATTCCATTTTCTCATCGTCATTAAATCATCCCAGCACTACCGTTGGCGTAAAAAGTAGTACTAGTAAAACGTTCTACAGTAATTTAGGTAATTTCATTAGTACTTAATAACTTCAAATTTATATTTTTTATAATTTGCAAAACTTTAAGAACTGTTTGAAAAAATATTGTCGTATAATCTACCAAGATTACATTAGTGCTAATTGTAAGGCTTATTTTATTATGCATTTTATGATATCGTTATTTGCTCTCTTATACGTTCTTTGTCAGTAATAAGTAAAATTATACTTCTTTACTAAAATAGAAAGTGCAGGTATACAAATAATTTGCCATATATAATTTTTAATTTTTACAAATTAAAATTATTTAAGCATTATTTTTTAGCTTTTAAAATTTTTCAATGTTTTACGGTATTTTATTTTTATACCATTTAAGTAAGACGTCGACGATGATGCCGAACTTATCTGATTTTATGAAATTTTGATATTACACTCATCATTTTTTAAAATATAAAAAATTAAATATGAAAAATATAGTAATAGAGTTCGTTTGAGGATTGATCTACGCTGAACCAGACTTTTAATTTTGAAAAGTTTATTTTAAATTTAGTCAATATTTCCGAAGTTAACGTAGTAAGATTAGTACTGAAATTTCCCCGCAGCCTAAAGGTTAATAGCCTCCCTCTTCAGGGATTTATAATAATCAAATAAACTTGGTTAAAACGCTCGCTATATTTTATCATGTCTTAATTAAGTTTATTTGATTATTATTAAGTATTGAGAAAGGAGGTTATTAAAATCTTTCAAACGTTGACTGAATTTTAAATAAACATTTTAAATCTAGTTTGGCGTAGATCAATTCTCAATTAACCTTTTAACAAACCATAGCGAACAATTTCACTTATCTACAATAAAAAATAGTAATTATATTTCGTTCCTCGTTTGAAGAGATTAACTAAGTAGTACATACGACTTGTCGCCAGGTGACGCTATCATTTAGAGCTATGAGAAGAAAAATCCCTATGGCTTCCCCCACTAGTGTTCTCCCCGAAATTCCTCATTAAGTTTCTTGGCACCGGTGACAACGGACCAGAGATAAATATTTAAATTCTGATTTCAATACGAAAATGTTAAAGCAAAATCTAGATCTCATTAGAAAATTAGAGTGGGAGAGAGCAACTAGATAAAAAATTAGCTGTTGCTCAAGCTGCTCAGGAAGAGAACGACAACGAGATTTTTGAAGATTCTTCGGCTTCTGAGGATATTACATCAGGTACGCTATTGCAAAATTAGTTCAAACTCAAGTTGAAATGAACAAAAGCTCAAACGAGTGTTATATGTTAAGATATAACAGGGATTTCAGGACGCGAAATAACTAATCCAGATATAAGAAAGATAAATTATTATTATATTTAAGAAAGTTACAAAAACATTGCCATAGAAAGTTACAAAAACATTGCCATATGCACCCTTTACTAATCCTGACTGCTTTATACGGCTCGACAGCCGAAAGGTGCACTGATTCGGTGGACCGATCGTTCGCGCGTGCTGAGCTCTCGGACCACGCGTCCGCTACGATCTTACCGATCTCCAAAGAATACGAGAACGGGATGAAAAACTATCAAACGTTCTCTGCGAAAGTCTGGATGACCAAAGGAATTTCAGAGGAGGAAAAAAAAATGCTGGATTCAATTCCTAGAAAAGTCGATTGCTCTTTTGAGACGCCGATTTTAAATGAGGAAGTCGTACTAGGCATGACAGAGGTAATGGTTAAGCGCGACGCCTTTTTTGCAAGCCATCAAAACCTAGCAGGTTTCGCATTATCGCTATAGTGACACCGGTTCTTCAAAACATCTTTAATGATAAAATTCAACCACTAGAGCGTGAAGAAGATTTAGCAAAACTGTCTGATGGTGTGAAACTACTCGCCGAATTAATCCGGGCTATATCGGCAACGCGAAAATCTTTTATTACGCCGGGGTTCGATAAAAGCCTGATGTCTAAACTCGAGAAAGCAACGCCAGACGCTTTTCTGTTTGGAAGCAATCTACAAGAAATAGTCACGGGGACCGAAGTCTTAGTGAAAGTTTCAAAACAAATCAAACCCAAACCCGCGAAAAAACCGTTACAGCAGAACTCTTTAAACTGGGCGTGCGGCCCCGGGAAGCGAGAAATGGCACGAGTACCGCAAAAGAACAGCCAATACAGTCAGTCCTCCATGAAGTCTTCGAACAACCACAGCTCCAAGAAGACACAAACACGGCGCGACAATCATCGAACCCAATACAGCGAACCGGATCATCCAACAAACAGCGCTAGAATCTAAAGTAAAGTTAGGTGGCAGGTTAAAAAGTTTTTTACATTAATGGAAAGAAATTACGGGTGACAATGAAATTACAGAGAAATTACGGATTTATCTTAAATTGTATACAGGGGTACAAAATTCCCTTCGTAAAAACAATCCTCCAAGAAAGTCACGTAATGCGTGTTTAGGTTAAGACCGACCACACCAAAATAAAATAGGCAATAGCACTTGGGATGTAGGCAGCGTATTAAACAAATTAGAAAGCGCGTTCCCGTATTCTTCATTGGGCCTTAAGTCCTTAACAGAAAATCTGGTTACGTTGATGGCTTTAGAAACAAGTTTTCGGTTTCAGTCTATTGTACTGATTAATGTAGATAAAATTACCTTTGACGATAAAGGAGCGGAGATTACAATCAAAGACCCTGTAAAAACATCTAGGCCGGATGCGTACCAATCATTAGCCGTTTTACCTTTCTTTAAAAATAGACCAGGTGTATGCATTGCAACTATTCTGCGCTATTATATAAATCACACGAAAGAAATTCGCGGAAACATCAAAAGTCTGATTTTGACCTATAAAAAACGCACAGATCGGCATGATTGCAAACCATCAGTAGATGGCTCAAAAATGTTTTTCGCGATTGCGGAATCGACAGAGCTTCACGGGTCACAGCACGAGACACGCGTCAACCTCTAAGGCTCTCAAAGGAGGATTGAGCATCTGTGCAATTAAAAACGCGGAAGAATGGTCACGCAATTCGCACGTTTTCGCCAAATTTTATAATAAACAAATCGAGACCATCGATAACAATTTTGCAGAAACACGGAAACTATATTTTCCCAATTTGGTAACAAAACTTTATTACTAAGCAAAGTTCTAAATTATTATTTTGTTTAATTTTACGATGGAAATTTCATGTTTTTTTATCTTACCTTCTTATTTGTATTACATTATAAGTACTTAAAAAAAAAATCTTTAAACTACTAAGTTAATATCTTCAAACAAGGAACGAAATCTAATTGAGGATCAAATGAACTTATGTGTAAGTGATGTTCGATTCAAATTATATGAGTCCTCGTTCGAAGAGATTAAATTCCCACCTCTATAAATAAAACCTACCGCTAGTCACCTCTAAATTATAATGAGGACTCGCGGGGATAATGTGAGTTGGGGAAGCCATAGGAATTTTTCTCCCCATAGCTCTGAATGATGGCGTCACCTGGCAACAAGTCGCATGTACTACTTAGTTAATCTCTTCGAACGAGGACTCATAAATTAGATCAAACATCACTTACAGGTAAGTTTGTTTGATCCTTAATAACTACTAAAATATGGGATTTTAATGTGCTAAAAAAAGATTATTTTTAGATTTTTTAATTAACATTTTTAAAAGCAACTTTTTTTAATACTTGGGGTAGTTTTTAAGGACACAATTTCGCAAAGGGGCGAAAATAAAGGGTGCCTCAAAGGGCCCCGATACTTTTAGAGATATTTTTTCATATACAGTTATAGAAAAGGTAAATAAAGGCAATTATCTATTGTGTATTTGATAAACTATTAATTATTATATTAATTATTACATTGTTACCAAAATACTAATAAATAACAAATATTATTTAAATTGAAAGATGAAAAAGATTTTTGAATTAGACATATTCTACTGTTTTTTATGATTAACCTTAAATAACTTTTACAAACTTTCGTTTACCCCAATTTTTCTAAACGTATTTAGTTTCCTTTTAGACTCTATAATATATATTTATTTTTTTTTAAATAAAAACGTATGCTGCCATAAGACTATGAACTAATACATTTGAAAAATCCGATTTTTAAAATCTTCTATCTTCGTTTTTTGATCGTTGACCTACCCTAATATTTTGCAGAGATTATCGTATAGACCCTACAAACAAAATACTTATTCAAAAATATTAGCATTTGATTTTGCGAAAGAACGTTCTTAAAACTGATTTGTACTTCTACTTGTACATTTTTATGCATTTAGATAGACATATTTTAATGTTATATAAGACTGTGCATCATAGTGTTGTTATATTTAAAACTATAAAGCTATTAGTAATGTTAATAACTGCAATGTATAAATTATTTATTATTCATTTCAAATATTCTCAATTTCATTTTATAATAAACTTTTTAGGAACATTGGATAGTCCATACCGATCTAAAACAACATCGTACACAACTACTTGTTCTGCTAATATTTCTTTATCTTCACAACATTTATCACGATCGCATAGTCCTATGGCAACCATATCTCGCTGTCAGTCTCCTACAAATCCAGTATTATCGACAATGAGTTGTTCCATGGGTTACTATGGACAGTATAATAGATCACATCCAAATTTATTAGCATTGTCGATGGGACAAGCTGAACGTAGTGCTAGTTATAGTAATAGATACTTCAATCGCTATACAGGCTTTTCATTAAAAAGTGGAGTATCTCCAGAATTGTGTTTAGAACAAATCTGGACAGAAAACATGGGAACAATTAAGTAAGTCACGTATATATTTTAACACGTTAGTAAAAGTATATTCTACGCATGCGTAATTAAAAAATATAATTGATGCTTTTACTGTATCCTCACTTGAAAAGAGTTATAATAAGAATTTAAAGGTTATTGCAAAAAATAAGACCTTCTAAATTTTCAAGTTTGTATACAAAATATTGCCCGACATAGAGTACCGACGTTTCATGAACATTGTAGTTCACTTCTTCGAGGCTAATCTGAGACTAATGTCTCAAGGTTTTGTTCATATTATATATCTTAGGCGATGACCATCTGCGAACCAATAAAGTGACTAATGTCTAGTTTCTGTTTGGTCCGAGGTTGCTTCTGATTGATAAGTTCTTAATTTTATTAGCCAGTAAACAGGATGAATCAGGAGTATACATAATTTTTCAATTCAGGGTTAAGAACGAACAATTTGACGTATATTATAGCGGTAGCGCCAGTGATCGCTTCGCCTACTTGCCATCAAGGCGC
>UELX01005378.1:0-13965 GCA_900480035.1 Eupelmus urozonus | reverse complement strand
ACTGTGAAGAATTAGACATTCGCTAGCCTAGTTTTAGACACTTGGCCAATTTTATTGGTTAAATTTCTACCAGGGAAATACGTAAGAATTTCGTATAAATACGGACTTAAGTACGAAACATTTTCAACTGTGTATACAACTTACATAACATTCAGATTACATGGATAACGCAACTAATGCAATCGCAATCTTAAAACTATTTTAGATTTATAATCTATTCAAATTTTCTTAAAGATTTTTTTGTAATATGAAAACTTGATTATGAAATACATTCTAAAAGATTTTTTTGTAATATAAAACTTGATTATGAAATACATTCTAAAAGAATCTATACGTATTGAAGCTAGTGTTTTATTACAATATTTTGGTACTGGAAAAAACCTCTGAACGAAGAACTGTTCTTGACTAGTATATATTGAAATTCTAATATTTATTGAAATAAACTTTTGTTTCCTCGAAATTTTGATTCTCATTTCAATCGCAAAAATTATAAGTGAAATTTAGAAGTATAGCACAATAGTCTGGATGTTCGAATTTTAGAAGTCGCGTAGTGTTCAGGGATTTATCAAAAAAAGAAAATATCTTACTTTTTGTAATCGTGTAAAGTCTGCATAATTCCTCACAAATAAAACATTAATTTCAATTTGAAAATAAGTTTATGATATCAACCCAATGTAAAATTTATGTTCCGCTCAACCATTGTCGTTATTCACATAATGTCCGCCAGTATGGAATTACAGTTTTATGACAATAAATTGGAGATATCTGCAAATTAAAAACTTCATTATTATTGAATAATTAAAAAAAAAGATCAAATATTGATAAAAACTCGCAATTCACGTACTGGTTTTTATTAGATCGGCGACAAGTATTCCACATACAAATCGATAATTTCTGACCTGTTGAGTATTATTGCATAATATTTTGAAAAAAAATTGATGGATAATGTCATCTAATAATGTTCTTGTAGAAGGCATCGATCAAAAGCTATTGTAGCGACAAAAAGTCTAGAAATTGATTACATTAAATCTGAATTGTTAGTATATTATGAACAATTATAAACGTAATTATACAATAGACATACTGCTGTTAATTTCTTACAATAAATAACTAACTCAGTAGATAAAAATCTACTACTGGGAAGATTATGTTAAAAAGTCTGGGCTCTAGTCGGTCGATAAACCAGAAAGAATGGTCAGTTTTTTACCAGGGGAATTATTACATTTAGAATCTGAATTTTTAATGGCCTGTAGGGATTTTTTTAAAAATAGTATTAGAATTTGTACGAAGAGATATACGAAAAATCAAAAATCATTGCCACGCAACGTATGACTCACATTTTCTAGTATTTGCTGTAGAATTAGGAAGTTTCAAAATATTACTTTACAATTACTCACGTATTTTTTATTAAAAATTTTACCTTAATACAATTTTTATTGACATTTCAAAAATCTATATTTTTGTGTTACTACAATGATTTATAAATTATTAAAAAAAAATAAATTAACCGAAAACTACTTTAAAATAACTGTTATAAAAAATATTCCGCATTAAAATTTCCAGGTAAAATTATACGTAGAGAACTAGCTTAATCAAATTTTAAAGCTTGCCTTTTTATAGCTCTTGAACGAGATCAAGAGATTTAACTTCAAAACATGCACGTCCATCGCATTAAGTACTTCAATTCGCGAGCTAAGAAAGATATGGATTCAGCGTTCTATACGGACCTATATAAAGTGAATCTTTCTAAAGATATAGTGCATTTCTCGAGATTTTAAATCCCAAACGAGAAAGATAAGTGAGACGTGACTTTCCACTCGTATAAAGAGGTCGAATAAAAATACAGAACTTTGCTTACAACTAATGTTAAATATCGTTAAATTTTAGCAAGCTAGAAAAAATTTTATGTTCGTGAAATTTAATAATATGTCTATTACTGATAACTGATTCAATGTATACAACAGTTTCATAATTTAAGAACTTTATCTGATTACATATCGATTTTGCAATTGGTAAAATCTGTCTACCACATCGTGGGTAGCGCTCAAGCGAATTTCAAGATAAAGGTCAAAACTATGCCACAGATAAAGCGCATTTGGAACTCTGATATCAATGTGTATCTTTTGTACTTATTATTCTCCTCGTGATTCAGAAATAACTACCTATGCGATTGGCGTTCGTTTGTTTATTCTCTCCATAATGACTTTTCATAAAATTATTACCGCACACTCATATTTATAATTTTAAAAATACCAAAATGCCAGAAAAGAAATTAACCCAAGAAAAAATTTAGCAGCGAAGACCGAAAGTTTAACTCCTCATGCGCCAAGTGAAAAAATTCAGGACAAATCTTAATTTTAACGAAACCCTCCGCGAGTTCTAGATATTCAAGTGCACAGTTTTAATTTCTCAAAGTGAGTAAAACGTCGCGCTCTCGCAGCTGCGAGCAGAAAATTACCCGGACTTTTTCGAAACCGAGAGTAAAGGAGGAAAAGTAACTTTGGCGAAATAAAATCCCGATGCAGACCAATTTAAGGAAAGGTTCGTTTCACCTTCTCCTTTTATTTTCACATTGTCTCCGGCTTTATTCTCTTTTCTACTTTCTACCCTTATCTAGCTTTAAAAAGTGAAGGCCAGCTCGTTTCGCCACGTGAAGCAATAAAGCCCGGCAATGAAAAGGGCGAGCTGCAGGAGGGAAACTACGTGCAGATACGCACATCTCTACATCTACGTGCCGGCTGTTTAATTTATTTCCGTTTCCCGGTGAATCGATATTACATCAGCATTTTTTCGAGAGTCACGAGAATTTCATTTTGCTTTCCTGACAATTATTCGCATATTTTTATACATAGTAATGTCTTGATCTGGTTGCGATAAAATTATGCGTCATGTGGCTGTTTGCATGAACTATCGTAAGACTAAACATAATAAGCAACCAAATTAGTTGCTTATTTAGCTGCTGACTTTCTAGTTTTTTTCAAACAAACTGTATATTTTGAATTCCGCTTATCTCCAAAACAGGGTCAACCGCTTGTAATTTGAACTACTGTATCAATCTCGGTTCGGAACTTAACGAAAGTAGATTGAGTCCGAGTTTGGTTGGCCGCGTATATCTCGTCGCAAGCAACAGCGGCATTCAATCAAAATCATGTCAACCGAAAGATCTTATTGCGCTCGACGAGTTTCGTGCTGAAACAGTGTTAGCCTTTAGAAACGACGTTAACCTTTGTGCTAAGCGAATTCATATTGTGAAATAATATATGATAAACAAATTAATTATTAATTAAATCTTAATTTATGTGATGATATTAATTAAGGTATAATAAATAATTAATTTATACGTAATAATAAAGAGATTTTTATTAATTCTAAACTGATTATTTGCTCGGGCAACAGTTTAATTAATTACTGGAGCAATAGGGCAAATTTGATTCCGTTTTGAACTAAAATTGTAATTTAAATTTCGAAATAAATGTTTTAATTTTTCACGTTCATTCGACAAATAAACGAAAAATAATTAGGTCACATTGTTGTTTTCGACAAAATCCCATTTGTAAAAGTTACAAGCTTCTGAAGTTTTCGAGCTTTTATGTACATATGCAACTTTACGTGACGTCACAAAAGGTCATACATCTCGTTTAATTAAAAAAGCAAAAAATATGACCCTATTATTTGTGAATCAAGTACATTAAAAAATGAAATAAGAAAATGCAATACCGTTGTCCATGAAAGTATAATAGATTTATCAATGAGTCTCGAAAACCTTAAATTAAAGTATTTCAAAAATGTTCAAGTTTTTCAATAATAAATGCTTTTTGCGACTCCATCGTCGAGCATCGAGAAGGCAAATTCTTCGTTGAACTTTAATTTTTGCATGCTTTTAGGTATACAGAGCAGATTCCAGCTTGAAATTCAAATAAAATACGCTTTTCGACCGTTCTTGTTTTTGTCTTTTCTATTATTAAGAAGCAAGACAATTTGAAACATGAAGACTTCCTCCCACTTTAATAAAATCACGTAAAGAAATAATTCATAAGACAAAAAAAGATGAAAAAGTTTTTGTTAGAAATTGCGGGAAAGTTGAATAGCAAAAGTTCCAAGCCAAAAATGATTTCTTTTTTTTAGATATGGTATCAAGTAATTTATGTTTTACTAAAGGAAACAAAAGTGATAATAAGCTTTATTTGTAATTCGTACAATAAATAAAAATATTATAAATAATTAGATTTATCAAATCATCAACAATAAAACCTATCAATTCGCATAAACAATCCACTTAACCACATCGCAATGAAAAATCTCCACATCCCAACACTCTAAAAAAAAATCAAGCAAGTCAGAAAAGCAAACCTCCTTCTCCCACGCATATCACTCAGCCAGCCGATCTCTCGACCTCAAACGCAAAGCAATAATCATCCGCTCGCCGGCAGCGTCATAGCTACACACTCGGCCTCGTCGAAAATCCCCAGCGCGACGCACAAAACGTCGTACGTAAAAAAGCGCCCAATCGACCTGGAGCCAGCGGAAAAAATCCCGAGAGAGAGAGAGAAAGAAGAGAGGAACTCAGCTGGCGGTGGAGCCGGCTTTTATATCCGCGACGTCAAAGAGCGCTGCGCTCTGGAATTCTGGCGGCGCGCCAGCCAGAGCCGGAAAAATAGGTTATCGATCAAGCCCTCCCTCCTGCACCCCCCTGACTGCTGCTGCTGCTGCTGCTGCAGCCGCGAGAAGTCAAGATGCGCGCCGGTTGATGCGTCGACTTCTCGTTTTCCATCTCTCTCTGAGCGCGCTGCTTTGAAGGGCCTGTCGCTTTTTTTTTCACTCGCGTTTCTAGCAGGTGGGATTTTCGATTCTCGGGTGAGATTTTTGACGGCTTTTTTTGCCGGCTGAACTTTTTCGAGATGTCTAGAGAGCGATTTGCGTGAATGAGGATTACGGTTAGCTCGAGTGGGTGAATGTTTGCTAATACAGTGGATTGGGAGGCTGGGGATGTTGAAGTGGCTTTGAATGAGTGATGAAGAAATTCGTAGATCTAGGAAGATTTTTTTTTTTTGTTTAAATTTCATTTAGATTAACGGGATGGTGAGTGACAAGCAATATTCTTATCGAAATTTAAACAATAGATATATTACTTAAGGAATGTAACAAAATATAATAAAGATTACGTTACTTTGTTATTTAGGATTCTATATTCTATAGATATTTTTAGGATACATATAAGAAATGCTGATAGGATATCTAATAAGTAAAGTCTAAAATACAAATAATAAAAATTTTTAACAAAATCTCCTTTTATCAAAATTAAATTGAACAAAACCTAATCTCGTAATGGTACGTTTTTATAATGCATATTCCAATTCTACTGTCACATAAAAAACAAAAAAAAATATTTCTATGAATTACAAATGATTGTTATTTGTTTAAAAGCTTCTAGTAATAGTATTATTCTGAAGAAAGAATTATTATTCTAAGTTAAAGACTTCTGTTTCTAATGCAAACGAGAAGATATTATTACTTTAGCTCCTTAATGCCGCAGCATTTGCATGCACCTTTGAACTTTGCTTTGACCATTTTGAGACTATTTGGGTAAAGAATACAAAGTGGATGTCTTCTTTTAGCCTCTGGGGTACTAATGCTTTATTTATTTCTTGCATATAAATAGACGAGAGTAATGTAAGTACTATTGTCATGAACTTTCAAAGCAAGAAATAAAAGCGGATTCAATAACAACGTTAAAATAACGGTATAAAAACAATTGCAAAATGCTATTGTGATTATAAGTATTTTAGAGAAAGATTTTAGAATTAGGTTTATATGGAGTGAAAGTTACAATGATAATGTATTGGAACTGCAAAATATATATTAAAGCTAAATTATAATTGAATTATATTCATTCATAAATTCGTATTTCACCAATTTCAAAAATGTATATTACTGTGTCCAGAAATAATATTGAAGCATTTACATCAGTTTTAGAGAAATGTAGGAGTGCAACTTACTTATTAAATGTTGATTTTGTTGATTAATTCAATAAAACTAACTTAAGTTAAAGATTCAACTTAAAAAATAATTGTCAAGTAACTCATATTTTTACATATTTAAGATTTATATACCTATAAATAAAAATTAAAAGTTTGTTGTAAAACAATACAATTTAAACCAAACAAAATATTCAGCAAACTTGCTCCACTATCAAAAAATAAATAAATGAATAAATAAATAAAAAATACAATCAACCACCACCAGAAAAAAAAACATTCGTCACTCACGCCAACATTCCATTCATTCCAACCGCACTCCAGTTTTTCCATCACAGACATCATACTCGTGCGGTTCGAAATCCGTTATCTATCTCGGGTACCGGAAGTCGCGCGTTTTTATTTCCTGCGACTTTCGGAGAGCTCGCGCGCTCGCATCGGCTAATGAACTATCATCGGACGGGCCCGACAAGTCAATAAAGACGCTCGAGCGAAACGAACTAATTTCAATTACGCGCGTTTTCCCTTTGTTCCTTTTCGATTTCTCCGGCTCTCGGCTTTCCATTGTTCCTCGAAAATTGAACGCGCCGATTTTTAGCTCGCACTCTCTTTTTCTCTATCTATCCCGTTTCCTCTTGGATAAAGAACGTCAGCCGGTGCTTGGGTAATGAATGGATCTCGCTGGAAATCTGATTGGTGATTATTCTGAAGATTTTTGATTTTATGAGCTTAGTTGTATGTGTGTAACGTTGAAATTTAAAATGGACTCTCTGAAATTCAAACTGATGTCTGTTTCACTTCATATCAACAAGTAGTGAGATACTTGATAATAACCTGAGTTAGGTTAAAAATTTTCAACAAGGTAATTCAAATTGAACTACATTGGAAATGTAAAAGAGTGAAAGTATGTCGAGGTAACAGTTTTAAGTTTATCCAATAAGCATGGTGTTATCGCAGTTTAACTGCAGAATGTGAACGTTTGCGAATAAAGTACGCTTACTATGTATAAAAATATACTAAAAATTTAGGAGCATACCGGCACAATGGCGGTTTATCAAAAAGTATCAAGTGTTTACTGAATAGAGATCCGAGTAAAGAATCAAAAAGGCCCTAATTAGGCCCTAAGGTCTAATCGTGAAGTAGTGGAATGAGCTGTCTTGTGTATTTTTATGTGCATTCAATTATTGCAAAGCTTTCATTGTGTTACCACGAAAATAGTAAATAAACAGTTACTAATCTAAACTTACCATATTTCACCAACGAGCAAACTTTTATTTCCCACCGCCGAACCAAACAACGAAATTAAACCAAGTCACGGAGGCACTTCGCCCGAGAAAAACGGCAAAGCGCGCATTCAGCCAATGCGGCCTGTAATCGTGAGCAAAACAAAAAAAGAAACGTACGAAGAAAGCCGAAACTCAATTTATCATATCGCGCTCACCTTTCCACCCTCGCATGAAAAATCGTCGGTCCCTGATGTCGGCGGCGCGCGAAATCAGCACACACAGAAGAACAATCGAATCATCGAAAAATTACCCGCTCCCGCACAAAAGCCAGGAGAGCAGCGCGGGACAGGGGAGGAGAGAGAGAGAAGAAAAAAATTCAGACAAGGACACGCCCCGGGGCCAATTCCTTCCTTCCTTTCTCTCCCCGGTCAATCTTGAGCTTATGGGCTTCCGCGCGCGCTCGTTTGATTATCGGCCCCACGAAAGTAGGCCTCTATATAGCTCTCCCTCTCTCGCTCTCTCTCTCTCTCTCTCTCTCTCTCTCTCTCTCTCTCTCTCTCTCTCTTGCTCTCGGAATTTCAGTTATCGTCCTCCGTCGCTTTTTTCCCGGAGCGCGCGTTTTTTTCTCTCAGTGCGATAAGGCGAAGGGCGACGGATCGCACGCATGGATCGACTACGAATTGCTCCTACGAAATGCTTTTGTCGTGCGATTTGTCATGGCGATTTTTCGGCGATGGTTTCGGTGGGAAGAAAAAGTAAGTGGTTTTTGAAAAAGGACGGTTTTGGGATTTTTGTGTACACGTTGATTTGGATTGGAAGTATTTTTATAGAATACGGAATGTAATTTTATTTTAGTAAGAAATTTCATTTATAATAAAATGTAAAAAGATAAATTAGATCAGACGATTACCGACTTATAAGTACTTATTAATTTTTAGATGTGTTTAAATCTTTAAACAGAAAATATGTTATGGACCCAGTGATTTTTTATGAGAACGTTTTGTTTGCTGTCTGTATTGATTAAAATCTAAAATATTAAACGTTATCTGAATTTTATGTTTTGGGCTTTGAAGTGATTTTTTTTACTCAACCATAAATTGGTCTTATTTGTACTGATAAAACAAGCGTATAATCTCGTCTATTTCTATTTATTGTTATTATAAAAGTCTGAAAAAAATAATTATTTTTCTTGTTTCAGAATTCGCCTACATATAAAATATTCAACAACTTTCATGCATAAGAAAGATCTTACTATACTATTGTTGAAAAAAGTGGTATGCCCTCGACTCTGACCTGTGTTGACCATTTCACCCTTGCTAGAAATAGCTTATTCTCTTCCCTTATACCACAATGTACTATTTTATCTTTAAAAATACGCTTGCAAAATTACAGATCGATTTACCGTCTAGAATTTGCGATAAACATTCTAAAACTTCGTTCGTTTTGAAACTTTTTACATCGTGATATATCTTTATATGTGTAACACAAGTAAGCTTTGATTGAGTGTATCTCAAAATCTAAATGGTCTATTGATCTGAATTTGTCATGAATTATCTTGAAGATAGAAATTAACTTTGTAAGATTCTTAATTTTCTCATATTTTAGGGTTACTTCAGGCAATAAGAATCTTTAAAAGAATAAAATAATATTTTCTCATTTTAAATTTATAAAATTAGCAGCCACTACAATACACTAAAAAATCGTAAAAATGTACCTGATTTCTAAAAAAGATATTAAAAAATTGCTACTTGTCAAAGTTTTAAAAAAATCAAGCTGAATTAGAAATTTACCATTTATAGTTTTTAATTTTTAGTATTTTATATAGCTAAAAATGTAAATTTATCGATTTTTCAATAAATATGTATAAAATATAAAATAAATGCAATTTTAAATAAAAAATTCTACTATTATATCATCGAAAAAATTATAATTATTTAATTAAAACTTAATCATACAAGTATTTTTAGTAACTTTCCTAGTTTTATGAACATTTTTTATCATCATATTTATGTTGGTGTATTATACAATAAAACTGATTTCTATTAAAACTATCATAAAGCAACCCAATATAATAAGAGATGGTATGTACCGAATCTCTGACTATATTTGAGTACATGAAGTAACTGTATGTCACTTTGGAAAATCGCGTAATACGCGGTCGGAGGACTAGAATTCCCACTCTCGCTACGCTCCAGATATAAAAGCTTTGTTTCACCACTCGCAATGTTCGATTTCACGTCTGTTCTCAACTGACTGTTCAAGATGCACTTTATGTACATGTTGTATGAATATATATATATATATATATGTGTGTGTGTGTGTGCGTGTGGAACCATGTTTCAATAACTAATACAGTAAATTTTAATGCACATTTATAGCTTGAATTTCTGACTTGATTTTGAATGACAATTTCTAACTCTTAAAAAGTTTTAGAGCGATCTAAAGTAATAATTAATAATTTAATTTACCAGCAACTGTTTAATTTTGATAAAAAATTGTAAAATAAAAAGTTGAAAATTTTATTTTTTATTTATAATTACTATACTATTTTAGTAATTTCACAAATCATTAAAAACTATTTATTTCGTGTAACTAATTTCCACCGCTTTTTCCTGCTTATTACTACTTAAATAGTGAGCTTAGATCAATTTCACTGTATTAAAAAGTTCGTAGCAACTTGTTAACGTCTATTTTATTTTACTTAATTATATAGTAACTTCTATTTTTGTTGGTATATATCATTAATCTCAATTGTAATTACTTTATATATAAATAGAACCATAGAAAGTTATAAATAGATATACTTGCACAATGAACCCTAAAATAAATAGATGTTGAATTTATTGTTGAGTAGATTCAAGTATTCGCTTGGACAAATCTCAAAAGACTACCTACTCCTTTCATGTTCACTGATCAAACAAAATAGCGTTTAGAGCGTTTTGAAATTATTCGACCTTATTGGATAATTTCGACGTTTAATTTAATCCTATAAGAGTATTTCAAAAATAATCTAAACAATATATTTATGGTTATAAATCACCATTTTTCAATATTTAAAAAAAGCTGTTCATGTGCAAGCGTTCTAATAATATATTTCTGCAATATTACATGTCGGGGAATTCCTCGCTTCTGTCAGAGTTTGACAGAAATTAATCAACTTCATTGTGGTATCTTCTCGAAAGTTTATTACACTTCAAGTAAATATGTATGTTCGAGTGCTTGATGGACCCTAACAACGATTTACCCTCCTTGGAAATTTGTAATAAGTATGAAAAAGGAAATGATATAATTAATTACTTAATAATTACTTTATCTATATTTTATTAGCACTCATATAAAGTTTAATTAGCTTTATTAAATCCGTTTATTTAAAATGAATCAGAGCTTTAAGCCTTTTTCTTTTTTTCTTTTGTTTCTGAAAAAGTTAATAAGCTAATTTGTATCATTATTGAGGTATTAAAAGAATAAAATGTTCATATGTCAATATCACATTGATAATAGGTGCAATAATCCCTTTGTAAAAATTAATGCATATTTTTTATTCTTATCCTTTTATCCTGATTGGCCGAAAAGATACCTTCTCTTTTTAGTTTTTGTTTTACTTACCTTGACAAATCGACTGAACTATGGACCGAAAGCAATATCATTTACCCAGCACGAATCAACCCCGAAGAAGAAAAAATAACCTCCTGCTTGGATCGATGGCGTAACGGCCATGAAGTAGGTCATTCTCGCTACTTTATTCACGTGGTGCAACGACACTGACGTTTCAAATTCACCACGCGTCATGAAACAACCATTGATAGCGAACTTACGAGCTCAAGGTATGACCGACTATCTGGCTTAACTTACTCCAGTGCTCTATGGCTCGACTGTGATCCATGCCCTTACTAAGGCTCGTCTATCGATGCATATCTCTAACTTTATATTTTGTGCTTTCGGGAAATCGTAGTTTTAATAAAATAATTGTGCATATTCTACCGAATAAATATAGTATTTGTTATTATTTTTATCATGCTAGTAAAAATTAGCAATATTTTTCCTTTCTATGTAAAAGCTCATACAAATGCTCTAGGAAATTTTGAAGACATACGTCATTATGTTGTTCATTCATTTCGCATAAGTACAATAATGGTCATAAATAAACATTTCTTAATGCTAAATTTATAAAATAGGATAATTGAGCAGTTTTAACAGAAACAAAAAAGGGGGTTAATTGACTTTCGTCAATTTTTTTACAAAATGTTATTAACGATTTTATAATTTCAATTATTATAAAGAAAGTATAACAATTGTTAGAATTTTCATGATGGTGAAAATATGCAGTTATTTTGGGATCGAAATTAAAAAAGAATAATGATATGCTATTATGTCTGTATGTTTCACTCAATTAATCTACTTTTTCCTTTTATTTTTAGAAAGTAATGTTTAAATATCTAAAATCTATTGGCAAAACGGTTTTAGAAAAAAAAAAAAAATGGAATTACATCAACATAAATTGATTAATATTGATTTTTATTGATGATGATTGATTTTTATTGATGATAATTGATTTTTAAGTATTTTATGATATAATACAAAGTAAAACACATTAATTAACATTTGATTTTTAAGTATTTTATGATATAATAAGTAATAGAGCATAAAATTAATAAATAATAAGTTTAAAAAAATTATTTATGTTCTTTCTTTAATGATAAAGTAAAATGTTTTACCTCCATATTCAAAAAATATTTCGCCTTGCTAGTAGTTTAATAAAAAATAAATGTATATTCTTATTGATATCTTTCACATTTTGCATATACATTTAAAAGTAGCAATCGCTTAGGTAATTGATGATTTCCATAATAAGAACTAATATTACGAAATCCTGTTTTTCATTATTTGAGTAATTAATTATGACGATTTAAACAATATTTGTCACAATAAATTTCAAATAAATCAATTTTCCTAAATCCATTAAAATAATAATAATTAAATTATTCATAAAGCATCCATGAATGGTTTAAAATGAAACTTAAATATGAAAATTAATTATTCAATATTAAGAAAAATATGTTTTATATATATGCAAATCCATAACATAGTTGCCCATAATAATATACACTGCTTCTATAAAGATAAGGTATGTACACAAAAATTTATATTAATATTGCAAATCGTCTAAGACACTTAAACAAATTTGTAGGTAGATAAAACAATTAAAAATTTTAGATAATATGCTATTATTAGCTTCAAAATATTAACTTGAAATTTGGCACAGAATAGAATTCATTATTACGAAGAGTACCATGAGCATTACGAGTCTACCGGATATCTCTGTCCTTGTCTAAACAAAATTTTCGCTCTAACTTAAAAAATAATTGTTTTTACGAAAAAAAAAGTTGTCCCCACTAGATTTGGAAACAAGCAAACGATTGTTTTTTATGAAAAAATTTAAAATTTTCAGTAAGTGCAGAGAAAACTTTGACTTACTATTATTCAGTTTTTATTTAAAAAAAAAATTAACTATATTCGTAGGTCAAAGATTTCTAAAGATATAGTGAAAATTTTTAAATTTTTCATAAACACAATCGTTTGCTCGTTCCAAAATCTAGCAGGGACAACTTTTCTTTTTTCGTAGAAACAATTAATTTTTGAGCTACAGCGAAAATTCTGTTTAGACAAAGATAGAGGTATCCGGAGGACTCTAACAATGTTTTTTTTTCTTAATAGACAAAAATTAGCTAGATCGGTAAAAATTAATTGTGAGACTCTCTCAAAACTTATAACACTAAATTAATTATAAAACTAATGCCAGCGGTCGGAGATCAGTTAACTAAAGTTCTATTTTTATAAGAAAGTAGAACAAACCCAGAAAAATCGAACGTTTCTTTTTAGCCTATTAAATTACGAATGAACAGTTAACAATAAAACATACACATTAAATTTTTGTAAAGAAATTATTGCGCACAATATATTGATATATCAACATTTTATTCGTTTAACATCAGAATAATGATAGAAACTGTCTTACCAACTTTTTCAGAGTATTAAAAATGACTCTGTATCGACTTCCCATTAGTTCGCGAATTGAACGAACAGAAGGCTGCAGATTTCTATCAAAAGGTACTTTAAAGCTCATAACATCCACTTTAAAAATACGTTTTCGCGTAACTGTACGGGCGATTCTCCAAATAAAGCAAAAGAACTCATATTAGACGTTAAATAATGTTTCACTGTAGCAAAAAAGACAATGTTCACTCCCTGCAGAGTATTAAATTTTTTTAATCTTGCCGCAAAAATCCGCTAACTTCATACAGCGCTTTATTAGTTTAAAACAAATTAAATGTGAACTCTATGTTGTTTTTTATATCGTTTCAAGCAGATTCCTTCATACGACTCATGGGCAAATAAAATTAGAACGCGATTTTTAAGATGTTTATAAATACATAATATTTTTTTATTCTATTTTCTATTTAATCTTAAAGCATCATATGATTTCATTAAAACATTGTCTAAACGTCAGTAACACGAAATTTAATTTTCTTATCATACGCATATTTAATCGATGAAAAAGTAAAAAATACAAATACTACACAGTTAAAAATGTTTCGTACTTGAGTCCGTATTTTACGAAATTCTTACATATTTGGGTCCCTTTTTTACGAAAATCAATTCGTCAAAACTTAAAAAAAACCTAATTTTTCGCCTATGAGTTTTTCGTCTTTTAGCTCAAATACGAAATTTTTACGCATAAAAAACGTATTTTTAACGCATTTATT